>OMKK01065970.1:0-21697 GCA_900302305.1 Polymixia japonica
TCTATCTATCTATCTATCTATCTATCTATCTATCTATCTATCCATCTATCTATCTATCTATCTATCTATCTATCTATCTATCTATCTGTCTATCCACCTATCTATCTATCTATCTATCTATCTATCTATCTATCTATCTATCTATCTATCTATCCATCTATCTACCTATCTATCTATCTATCTATCTATCTATCTATCTATCTATCTATCTATCTATCTATCTATCTATCTATCTATCTATCTATCTATCTATATATATATATATAAAACTTCATTAATGAACATGAAAGGTTTCCCTCTCTGTACTTCATTTATCAGTGTTTACATGCGTGTGTATGTGTGTGTGTGTGTGTCAGTGTGTTGTGTGTCTGTCTCTGCCTTTATTTATTGTGTGTGCCAATGTGTACAATAAAATCCAATTAAAAAAAAGAGCAAAAGGAAAAAAGATATGGTAATTTGGCTGCCAAAAATAAAGAAAGAAACATGAAAAACTATTTAAGAGATATTATTTTGGGTTTGCCTTCTCAACCCAGAAAGCAATTTTCACTATTTAGTCAACAGATTCTCTATGGAGACACATAAAATGACTCAACTTCCACTTACATTTTTTAACAAGGGAGTAAACACTGTCTTTATAGCTTAATGTGATCTCCAGTGATGCACACTCACACGCTGATATGCACACAAACTCTCTATCTTTAGCCACCATCATCAGCCCATTAGGGCAGGATTATAACATCTATCAGGTCTTAATCTCCCCCTACTGGTAGAAACTGGAATTTATAATATCCATTTATATAAACTGGACTCATTTTTCCAATAAAACCACTGCAGAGAATGAAATGAATTAAATGAACAGTACAGGATAAAGTTCAAAAGAAATTGATCTTTCGTGTAGCTGTGTTGTTTGGCTATTTTTCTGTTACACAGTAATGACTTATGGCTTGTTATGACACACACTACCTCCTGCAACTGTAACAGAGAAATTTGGCCACCTGTTACTTCAATTATTGCTCTGTAGACTGTGCTGTTGTTTTATAGCCATCGGAGACGTTCATCAAACAGACCTGACATGCAAAGCCGAGTGGGCAAATCAATTTGGCATTACTCTATCTCATATTGATTATAGGTTAACAAACACTGATCATGCATCATACATCGCTAGAGGGCTTTCTGGGAAGCATAGGTCTGTGTGTCTGTAAGTATATTTGTGTGTATGTGTGTGTGTGTGTGTGTGCGCGCCTTTGTGTCCGGGAGATTATTTAACATGTCTCTCGAACTGTGTAGCTGGAGAACCTGATGTACTATACAGAGAACAACCACAACAAAGTGGTCCTGCGAGACTTCTACCTGTCCAAGTTTGAGAACGGCTCCATCACAGAGCCCTGCGGAACACCTGAATACCTTGGTAGAGTACACTCTGTCCCTACTTCTGTCTCCGTCTCTATCCCTGTGTTTACTTCTTTCTCTCTCTCTCTCTCTCTCAAACCCCCTTCTCTTTTCCTTGCCTCCTGCCGTGCATAAAAAGGCATTAGAACTTCACCTTTTCACAGTTCCTGCTTTTGAAGGTTTGCTGTGAAGAAGTGACAAACAGTCAAAGATAAATTGCCAGGGAAAAAAAAGAACGGGGCCAAGAGAAACAGATACACGAAATTGAAAGCGCCCATCCCTCCGCTCCGTCTACCTCCTCCGCCTCCTTCTCCTCACTTTTCATCTCCTCCCATCGCCTGTCTACTCTCTGTCTCGCAGAGGGATTCATGCTAGGGCAACTTGGAGTGCTGCGCTGTGCTTCGGCACAGTGCTCTCCAGTGAAAGGCCAGCCCAGTCATTCATAATGCCAAGTTGAGTAATTAGACAAATAAACAAAGAAAGGGAACAGAGGCCCTGACAGGAAAGAAATGGGAAAAGAGAGAGACTGAAAAACTCGAGGCTCCGATGATGAATGTGAGGCGTAATGGTGTGTGAATGGAAGTGGAAGCCCATGCCTTTCTAAACTCTCTCTCTCTCTCTCTCTCTGTCAGCTCCTGAGGTGGTGGCTCGTCACCGGTATGGTCGTCCTGTGGACTGTTGGGCTGTGGGTGTCATTATGTACATACTGTAAGTCTCCGCTGGTCACTGTTAAAACTGTTAAAATCACAAAATGGATCTTGCAGGAAAACACATTCCAGGTTGAATATCTAGTAAAAGGCTAAATCCTTACATTGTCTGATTTACTTAAGGCGGGAACTTTTTAAGGAATTATCTGCATGATTTAAAAAAAAAAATCCTCCTCCATCCATTACATTTTGGCATTTGTGTGTGGGTATCTCCTGTCCTCGTGTATATCTAACTTTAACCCATCCTTCAGCCTATCAGGTAACCCGCCTTTTTATGATGAGACAGAGGAGGAGAATACAGATCTACACAATCGCATCATCTTCTGTCGCATTGTTGCTGGCGAGTTTGAGTTTGATTCTCCATACTGGGACGACATCTCACCTGCAGGTACACAGTCCCACCACTAGAGGGCAATAAATACCCAACTGAAGATGTTAAGATAAGATAAGATAAGATAAGATAAGATAAGATAAGATAAGATAAGATAAGATAAGATAAGATAAGCATCCCCCTAGGAGATATAAGGTGAATGACATACTGCATACAAAGTCTACACAGCTTTAAAAAAAAACCTTACTGGATCCAAAGTTTAGTTTGCATCCATCATTTTGCTCTTTCTTAAAATTTAGCTCAATTGCCAGCTCAATTGAATTAAATGATATTTTACTCAGTAGAATTTCCATTACTTTCTTTGTTGCTTGTTCTCTTTCAGCTAAGGAGCTTGTGTGTCGACTGATGGAGGTGGACCAGATGCTGAGAATCACTGCACAAGATGCACTTTGGCATGAGTGGTGAGGACGCAAGCATAATCACACACATAAAAGACACACACACACACACACACACACACACACGTTTTCATTGACATCTACAGGGCACACACTCACTTGTGTATTTATGTTACCTGTGTCAGGATTGCGGGTAACGGGGCATCAGAGAAGAACCTTAAAGACGCCGTGTGTGCCCAGTTCGAGAAGAACTTTGCTAAAGCCAAGTGGCGGGTAAGAACTCTGTCTCTTACATTTTCGACAACAGTAGATGATGTTGATAAAAACAAGGAAGAGTAAGTATAACAGCAGGAGGAGGAGAAGGACGACAATGTGCAGGTGCAGGAAAACAATTATGCTGATTACCATAAAAAATGTCACCAATGATTTTAATGATAATTGTTTTATGTATAATGATGATGGCTTCTAACATAATGGACTCAGGAGAGGTTTCTTCTGAATTTGCAAATGAACAAATTAATTTTCAAAAGCTGACATTTCTGATGTTCCTTTAATGGTGGTAGCAGCCGCGACGATAATAATGATGGGGATAATGATGATGATGATGATGATGTGGATGATGATAACCAAAAAGGAGGAAATCGAAACGATAGCTCCGACCAAACAGCATAAGTAACAGCAATAACCCTCTTCTCTTTTCCTCCACGTGGTTCCCAGGAGTTGAAGGTATTGTAGCTCACTGTATGAGAGAGTGGGAGGCCAGAGTGTTGGTAGAACCTCTCATTCAGCCTGGCATGACTCAGTACAGACATCTTTCTCGTGGCATGTTTGGCTCTTCGACTAATCAATAATCAACTAATCAGCGAATCCTTTCCATCCGGACAAAACCACTTCAAGTTACAAGCGCCATAGAGAGCACAGAGATGTGTTGATCATGTTGGGTTGGTGAGGCTTTCTCCATAACCTCTGGTCCTGCCCACTGTCTCTCAGTTTGTCCCAGAAGAGTTCCATCCGCTCTGCCCTACTTTTCTTCATTGGATGATACTCAGATGTTCAAAGTGGCCACTCTGCTCCTTTCCCACTCCTCATCTGCACTAATCTATGAAACCGGATCGGTGAGAGCAAGACAATGATCAAAAGACAGGAAGTGGGTTTGCCCACTACCTGTCTAGTTTTTAGATAGGTGTAGATAAGGGAGCGAGAGAAGGAAAGGACATAAAGGGAATAAAGCCACTATGGACTATTGAGGTGTAGTGATTTGGACTATCTGGCCCTCTGTCATTCCTCTGAAGTGATTCCTGGCTCATCGCACCATACTGTGCCTCCGTGTTACATTCAAGTCATACTTGGACCCATAAAGAAGTTGCCCCGTTCAGCCATAATGTAATCAGTGACATATACCTGTGTCCAAATAGCTTCTCACTTCCAGAGAATCGGTGCCTTGGTTGAGAAACAACTTTTGAGCACATCCTTTCTCCCATGCCCCTTCAGTGTTTGTAGATGGAAAGGAGTCAGATAAGTGTAAGCATGAAGGAGCATCCCTCACTGTTGACTGATTTACACCTATCTGTTAACCTATCTTGGCTGATCAACAAACAGTCAAGGGGTTGCCGGGGAAGAATGGTTCTTTGGATTGTTTTAAACCAGGCGACAACTTACCATAGGCTCCTGGAAGTATATAGCTGGTAGTACTCTCTCTGTACTGTTCACTTCACAAGAGTTGCATCAAAGTGCTTAGTATGTTGATGCACAATCACAGTGCCTTGACAGGCCTTCTTGTCAAATGCTTGTCTTCGGAGCTTATAACTGACGCTTGGCCATAAGCAACAATTATCTGACAGGTATTTATTCAAGGAAACAAGTCAATATTGGAATTTATGAATGAAACTGCCTGCATCTCACTCTCTTTACCCTTGCCATCCCTTTCTCTTCTCTTCTTTTTCTTGCTCTCTCTCTCTCTCTGTTTTGCAGAAAGCGATCCGTGTCACCACCTTCATGCAACGCCTGAGGAATTCAGAGGCACTGATTGACAGTTCGGCCGAGGCACAGGTGGGAGAGGAAGGAGGAGAGGCGGGAGGAGGGTTTGTGGCCCAGGAGACGCGGGGTGACACTCACAAAGGAAAAGGGGAGAGTGAAGGAGGGGTGACGCCAACTAGTGTGTCTTTAGAGGTGACTGTTGAAAATAGACCAGCGGGCGTTGATCCGGAGGAGGGGAGGAATAAGACAGGAGGGATGAGAAAAGACGAGGAGGTAAGGATGAGTGTAGGTCCATCTGTGGGGATTTCCCCGTCAGACACTAAGGAGCCTCTCGCTCAGCCTGGCCAACCGAATGCAGCCCCCAAACCTGCAGAGATGGAGCCCGATAAGGTTGGGCCAAAGAAAGCAGCTGGCGATGGAACCAGGAAAATGGCTGCCAATTTGGGTCAAAATAAAGCTGTTCCGGAATCCAAACCAACCTCAGCGATGACCCCTGAACTCTCCAAGCTCTCGGACCCCTCGGCCCTTAGTGTTGAAAAGAAAGACACATCCATCTCCCCAGACACCAGCGGCAGACGTAAGATGGCGGCAACACTCCATGGCCCTCTACCCGCAGCTACTCCTGCGAGCCCTGCTGCTCCGGTAGCTCCTCCTGAAAGGAGGCCAGCGATGCAGGGGGAGGACAAGGATGAGAATGATGGAAGCTGGTGTCAGACCCAACTCCCTGAGGCAGTAGCAGAGAGGCCTGTTGGAGTGTCCGTCGTACCGGGGGCGGGGGCTGGAGTTGGGGTCGATGTGGGACTAGGCGTTAGGTTGAGGAGCGACGCCAGCCCCATGGTTAGAAGGGATAGGGATGCCAGGAGAACAGACAGGTACAGTGCTGAGTTAAGCGTAGCCAGGGCAGGCCCCACACCAGGACAGGGTTGTTACACGATAGGCAGCTCAGCTAGTTTGGGCCGCCATGCCACACCATACAACCCAGACGTTGGCGCCGTTGGCCTAGGGATGGCAGGTAGCTATGGGAGTCCTTACAGCTCCCTATATGCGAGTGGAGGAGGAATGGGGATGTTTGGGACTGGGCTGGAACACGGAGGCTTGGGAGTGGGAGGCGGTGGCAGCAGCGCCACTAGCGACTGGCAAATGGACAGCGTGATCGAGCAGATTGAGAAGCAAATGGCCGCTGTGCTAGAGAAGATCGAGGGCGACATGCCCTCGCTGCTGGAACAAATCAGCGACTGCCCTCCGGAGCCGCCGCGCGCCCGAAGCACACACGCCTCGCCGTCCACCTCCCGCGGACGCTCCTCACACCACCCCTTGAACGCCACCACCCCGTCGGCCACTCCTCCGCCTCTTCCTACCTCTCCCAGACCCCCGCTGCCTTCTCTTCCTCACCTCACCATCCCTCCTCCCTCCTACCCTCCGCCCTCCCCACCCACGCAGCCCTCAGCCCCGGCCGTTGGAGAGCAGGAGGACAGCGATGGACAGAGGGCTGCTTCTCGCTCTAGCCAGTCTCCCAGAGCTGGGATGGGCAGAGGGCTATGAAGCAGGTGTAGACGGTGCGCCATGCAACATCTTGTACATCTGGTTTATAGTTTGAGCTTAAGAGTTTAAAGACACTGCCTCGCCCAGAGTTATCACGTATATCAACTCACGTACTATACATGGTCACTAGAGAAAGGGTAACCATGTCATGTTGTTTGGTTTGTTTGTGTGTTCATGAAAGTTTACAGTCTGTCAAGAGACCTTTGAATTGCACTTCAAAACTCTTTTGACTGGAGTGTAGAGAGGGTTGCAACCTACTGTGTCTGTTTGTAACACAGTTATAAAGAGTAAGACTTCAAAAGAGTTTGTTTGGATCTCCATCACCAGCCTGTACACTAACACACGCATACAAATGAGACGTGCTCCTCATGACCTACTCATAAAGGAATCCAAACACTAAGCATGGTTTGCAAATATTGAATCCACAGGAGGACAATTGTGATATTATTCACAGCTAACCACAAAAAGTATTTTTTACAGTGGATAACTGAGGATATACTATGATTTGCATTATCCCTTACATGCTGTAAATAAATACAAATGAATGGATTCGTTATTCTTGCTCTATTCTCATGTTGTAAACTTCCCCATGACCAAACTGCCCCTTAACTTATTTCAAATCAGCAAATCCCATGTATTTACTTTTTGTTTGTAGTTTTTAATTTATGTAGCTACTAATTTCTTAGTGACACTGATTATGAATCGAGCTCTCAATCACTAGGCCTGCACAATTGTACAGAAGTGTGTGAATCTCAATTGATCAAGTCAGAGCCTTACAGTCGGCTACAGCGGATTTGTTTTGTTATATTGTATATTTAGTAATCTTTCATTGCCACTCAATGTCTTGTGAGATGCTCCACACCTATAAGAGAGCTTGGGAGAGACAAGATACTGGATACTTTTGCTTGCAATACTCAAACAAACAGAGATTTCCTTGTCTTATTTGCTTAGTATTGTTAACTGGACTATACTGTCTATTTGCTGATTTTCTCATACATGTGTCAAAAATGTATTGTCTTTCTGAATTTCTTTCTGCTTTTGCATCTATGTAACACACGTTTTGTGCTTTCCTCCTTTACAAGTGTAGACCTTCACTATTCCTATGTCCCAGTGTAAGTGCTCTGTCTGCAAGTCTTTCAATAAAAGTAAAAAAATGAAATTAAGATAGTTGCTGGCATGTTTTGTGGTAATCTTTTTAAAACAGTAACTGAAAAATGTCCGTCAAGCCGTAACTTTTTAGCATCACTATGTTATGAATCGTTACGTTGCCTACCTGCTCTACTTTTTGACGTTCTCCTCATGACCACATGTCCCATCAGGCCCTGCGGTGAGCTCTGGGTTAGTCTATTGGCAACGCATCTTAAGGGTGAACAAATACGTCAAGATGTTTAACAGACAAGCGTAACGACTACAACTCATAGCGACGCAACAGACCTTACGCTAGCAATTACACATAACAATTATCTGAACGTTTACAATCACTCATTACGATCGATTCACGTTACATTACGTAGGAAAGTTATTCGGCTCCCCCCCCTCCCTAAACAGGAGCGGTGGTCGCGTCTATACCGTGCACATGTTGCTGGTTTGCTTTGCTTTCAACTGAAATAGTGAAGCCGTGAGGAGACTCGGGTGCTGGAACAGCCGGGCAGGCAGTCGTCCAGCTCTTCACGGAAAAGTCACACAGATCCCGCCACCCCTGACAGACTCCTTTAGTTTGGCATCAGCCGCAGCGTTGAGTTGTCAAGTGGGTTTGTCAGGTTGTTTAAATACGAGGTGTATTTGTTTTCGATACTACAGATCAGGCCGAGTAATATCGGATGTGGTAAGTTCTGCACACTTGTGTTAGCTAAACGTATTGATGGTGGTAGCTACAGCTAGTTAGCTAACGGCGGCTAGTTTGCTAGCAGAGCGGCAGAAGGGGGGAAAAAAATCCGTTGGGGTGGCCGGATAGCTTGCACGCTAGCTACGCAAGCTAACAACTACGCAATCGTTAAGTCTGCGATTTTGGTTTGTTTTTTACCGACAGCTTAAATAGCTCTAGGTGCCCCTAACCATTCCCTCTTTCAATGTTAGGTAACGTTAGCTAGGAAGCCGCTGTCCCTTAACGGTTCGCGTTTGCAAAATTGATATGCACAATAGACCAGCGTTAACTAACCTTCAGTGACCAGTACTGTTAGCTGATGGGGCTAGTTATCACCATAACATGGACACAATGGCCGGAGGAAGTACGAAGTACCAACTGTCAAATGTTTCAACTCGGCGTTTTTGTACTCGCTAGCGTACGTTAGCAATTCAATTAGTGTTACTTAGTTAACGTTGGCTAGTTGCTTACTGGTAACTGTTAGCTCATTAACTTGGTTAACCAGTTGCGTGGCGTTAGTGACTTGCATGCGTTTTAAACTTGCTTGCACAGTGGAAATCTTAGCTTTTCGTGGGAAGAACATAGATATCTGGGGGGCCCCTTCTACATGTGCACCCGAGAATAAGCGGCCCACTTTCTAGGGCCTTTGTCATTTGCCAGGCACCCCCTCCCCCAACCCTCCTTCTCTGCAAGGAATGCTCACCCCTAACCTCAATGTGACTCAATGTGTAAGGGTCCATAAACTCAGCATCACTCTAGTTTGCTAATAAATTGACAACGCATCTAACGTTAGCTGATTATGGCGTGCATTCATCATTACGTCTAATGTGCCTTGTCGGCGTCATATTGGGGATAACATTTTAAGTCTAAAACCCGAACAGGGATATTTCAGCTAGATCCAACTTGTTCTAAGTCTGGTGTGCGCAGGATATATGCAGTTTAGCTCCATGATGCGAAGACTTTTCGCCAAGCTGTTGAAACAAAGATGCTGCAATTATCTTTGGATTTCACACCCCCATTGCCATTTGCCTCCATCCTAGTCTGACAAATATGTTTTCATAAATATCACGTCGGTATGCTAAGCTTTCTTCTCCTGTAAAGCACCGGTGTCAGTCATGCTCTCTATGTACTATTAAGAAATATTTAGGTGTTCTCCAATGTATTGTTTCATGTGCAGAAAGACATGGCACACATCCTCTGACAGGGGCGGGATGTACACTGGCTTCACCTCGGTAGCCAATGAGCAGAGGAGTGAGCCGAGCAGCGTGCTTGAAGCCACCCTTTCCTGTTGAATATTTCAGCCCTTTGCGTCACAGCCCCTCCGCCCCTTCTCCCCATCTGCCATTTTGGTTTTGTTCCCGTCTGCAGTCGCAAAGCCAGCAACGCGATTACATAGGACTCTAAGCAAAACGACATAGTGACTCGACAATATAGTTAAAGACCCTTTTACCCCGCATTGCGTTTATTTTGTTTAAATCAGCGAACTACTATCATCGTTGTTGACATCTAGACACAAAGGAGAGGAGCGGTTTGCATTGAGAAGGGACAGAGAAGGATTATTGGTAAGACAGACCAATCAATGGGGCACGAGTGCAATGCTAGTCTTTCATTCGCATGATGGCTTTTAGCAATAAAGTTCGATCGGGTTTTATGTCGGGTCAGGTGGTAAACTATTTAGTCAGATCCGTTGACTACCAACAGTATGCTAGGTATAAAAGTAAAGCTATTGCCGTTTTTTGAGGGCAGGTTACAACATACAGCTGCTAGCTAGCCAGTAAACTTGTGTTCCGCACTGGGTGTAAGGCCTAGGCCGAGTCTTCTAATGGATAGACAGGCAGTCTGGTGTTTTCTTGCTTCTAAGTTATTAATGTTCCGACCGTGTCCGGCAGTGGTCCACTCGCCAAATCACTTATCTGATTAGCGGCACACGACCTACTTAGCCGTGGCCTCTTGGTGTTCTTTGCTGATATTTGATGTCATTGTCTTTAATGTACAATTTGGTTGGTTAACTAGCAGCTTTTCAAGTTTGGCAGAAAAGCAACGGGAGTGATCCAGTACTCCGAGCTTTGCTGTATCATTCTTGACGCCTTCATTTTTGGTTTTGATACTCGGCGAGGTTTCAGGTCGAATTATGGGATTTTATTACACCCATTTGTATTTGATTTAGGTTTGAAACTATTGGCCATTGCTACTCATCATTTCCATTTAAAGTTTCATATTTAAATTAAAGATTCATAAACGGATAAGTTTGATTTAGGGGGCGTAGGTAGCCGCATTGGATGCGGAAATTTTGGTTGATCTTGTTCCCTGTCTTTTGGGAATCTGTTTGAATGTGCGGCCCGTTTCAGTTCTCGAAGTGACCGGGCTTTAGGCATATTATCGCGGCCCTCGCAATGTACTTAGTTTTTATTGTCTCGAATAAACGCGTGTTTCGTTAAAAGATACTGACCACTGACCAAAGATGGTTCCAACAGCTTTTATGGTCCTTGCGTCTACACCTGCGAGCCATTGTAGTGTTGCGCCCTTTACCGCAGTGAAGTTTTAATGATTCAGCTTTTTTGATGAAACGAGGTGGGCGGTCGTTACATATAATAAACAATACCGGTACATAAACAAGCCGCCCCTGTCTCTGAGTATGAAAAGAGCTTATAATGCTGCTATTCATGTCTCTTCCCAGGGCTCAGTTCGTTTTCTACCAGATTTGTGGTTGGCCTAGTGCCAGCCCAGCTGCTCCCTAGACTAGAAATCCTTTCACTCCACCAACATGAAAAGGATTGGGTAGCATTTAACTGGGATACTTATCATAATCAAATGATAAGGATAAACTTATCTTTTTTTTGTTCAATTTGATGTCTTTCGTTATAGTTTTAAGTATTTTGTCAGTGCTGTTGTTTTTTTAAACCATTTTGATCTACAAGCATCCCAACCCTGGCCTGTCTGATTTGTTTTACATCTGTATCATTGTTAAGGCTGTTGCACTGAAATTCTTTGAATTTTTCTGCATGAGATCAATACCGATACAATAAAAAAAAATGATTGTAAAGGGAACTGTCCAGTGCTGAAATGTGGTGACTAGTTAATTCATTTGAATAACTGAATATGTCCTAACAGTCAGTGTATGTATGTGGGCACACAGATGTCCAGCTCGCCGCTGTCCAAGAAGCGTCGCGTGTCAGGAACAGAGACGAAGACGGGATCCCACTGCTCCTCCTCTAACTCTGTCAGAACTGAACTGTCCCACACACCTGCCAACGTAAGTATACGTGCACACAGTGTACTGTTAAGGTAACACTTAACTTAAACTGACAGCCGCTCCTGCTGTATCTCCCCAGGGCATGGCTAAGAATGGCAATGATGCTGAGATCGATGAAGGGCTGTACTCCAGACAACTGTAAGTCCCCAATATTTAATGTTGTTAAGCAGGTTATGAAACAATGTGTGATTGTGATGTATTTGTGTACAGTGTTTTCAACGGTGCTTTGTGTCTTCTTGTAGGTATGTGCTGGGCCATGATGCTATGAAGCGCATGCAGAACTCCAATGTCCTTATCTCTGGAATGAGAGGGCTGGGAGTGGAGATTGCCAAAAATGTCATCCTGGGAGGAGTTAAAAGTGTCACTGTGCATGACCAGGGTGTTGCAGAATGGAGAGACCTCTCCTCACAGGTATGCGAACCAGTGCAGGTGGTTATTATGCTATAAGTTGTGATTACAATAAATTGTCTTAACAATGTTGAGTCATAGTCCAAAGTTCAATGTTCCTGCATCATAAATCACTTCTGTTGTATTGTTGCCATGTAACGGTGCAGCAGCCAACCCCTCCCTTACTAACGTGACTGACCTAGATTTAGACTGGGTGGCTTCCTCCAAGGCCATATAATGACAGAGAAGCTAAGGCCCCGTCTGAGAACATCATTACAGTGGATAAATTGCTACGGTCTGTTAGCATCATGAGACCCTGAGTTCTGACTGCTCTATTTAAGCCCAGACAGATCAATGCATGAATAGATTGCTCAGGTGTGTACAGTCTGGAGGCCAAGCAGAGACCCTGAGTATGGATTGCTTTTCATGACCTAATATAGCCATATATAAGTCATTGTGATGAAAGCCATCTGCCAGCTCTATCTATGGTCACCCAGTCTCACTTTAACCTTCTGCTCTCTTGCCTGGTTCTATTTCAGCCATTGGCACTGGTCCTCAAGTCCCTTTCTCATTAAAGGCAGAATGAGTAGGGTTTGTCAGTTGCGGTTTGTAAACACAACATTCAAAGTTGGCCCCTCCTCCCCGGCTCAACAACACCAGAAGCACAAGCGCAGAAGCACCCACTGCCCAAAGGTTGATGCCCAGAAATGTCCTGAACACAGCAAAATAATAAAATGCAGATAGAGGGCAGGGTCTCTGCAGATACAGACACCACCACACACTTCTAGTGGGTCATAAGTGATGATTGAGAGCGATTATTTTTGTATGAGTCGATACATTTTTTTAGGAAAATCCTACTCATTCTGCCTTTAAAGCAGCGTTAAATAGTTCATATTTGCTTTGAGTTCTCATCTCTCCCTCTCTACCTTTAATCTCTTACAGAATTCCAATTTCCCCGCGTAATTATTTTTGGCATTTTCTTCACAGTATTTGCAGTTATTACTTGGGCCTCAGTCTATCTATAGCAATGTGTGTTGTTTTTCCTTCACGTTTAGTTTTACCTGCGGGAAGAGGACCTGGGGAAGAACAGGGCAGAGGTGAGTCAGACCCGTCTGGCTGAACTCAACAGCTACGTCCCCGTGGCCGCCTACACTGGAGCACTCGCCGATGACTACCTGACACAGTTCCAGGTATACCTTGGCTGAAAACAGGCAGCCTTCTCCTATTCTTCTCTATTCGTCTCTCATATTTAGTTTAAGTTTGAGTTTCACATTGTCGCTTTTTCCTACGCCACAGGTGGTAGTGCTGACAAACTCCTCTCTGGAGGAGCAGCAGCAGGTGGGAGAGTACTGCCACGGCAAAGGCATCAAACTGGTCATCGCAGACACACGGGGCCTGTTCGGGTAAGACTGTTTACCTTCCCTTTCGAGGCAGTCTCCCACTGCAGTCTGTAGACTTGTTTATCTCACATGCACGCCACTTATCTGCCCATGGGCTTCTAACGTGTGTGCATTGTGTACTGTTTTTTTTTATAGCCAGTTGTTCTGTGACTTTGGCGAGGAGATGGTGGTGTATGACACCAATGGAGAGCAGCCCCTGAGTGCCATGATCTCAATGATCACTAAGGTTTGTCCTTGTATTTAACCCCCAAGGGGGGTTTCAGAGTCCTTGCTAGTTTTAGCAACAAGGTTGTCCATTTCACACTCTGCCCAACATCAAGCTCAAAGACAGATGGTGGTTTATTCTGTCTCTCTAGGACAGTGCAGGTGTAGTGACATGTCTGGATGAGGCTCGCCATGGCTTCGAGAGCGGAGACTATGTCACCTTCACAGAGATCCAGGGCATGACAGAGCTCAACGGCTGCCAGCCAGTCGAAATCAAGGCTCTAGGTAAGACTTATTTTCATTTAAGAAAATGACACATTTTAATTAACCTTGAGATGACTACTGGTGATTGACATGACTTGTGTTGGCTGTTGTCTTGTCTGTCTCCAGGTCCCTACACCTTCAGCATCTGTGACACAACTGGCTTTTCTGACTACGTAAGAGGAGGAATTGTCTCCCAGGTCAAGATGCCCAAGAAGATTGCTTTCGTAAGTGGTTGCCATTTTCCACATCTAGCTGCTATTTCACAGTGACATGGTAAATTTATTAAGCTGCAATTTATTCTTCCCTTACTCTGTTGGGTGTATTTGCTGTGAAGAAATCCCTGGCTTCCTCCATGGCCGAGCCAGAGTTCATGCTGACAGACTTTGCCAAGTTTGAGCGACCAGGACAGCTGCACGTGGCCTTCCAGGCCGTCCACGCCTTCCAGAAGAAACACAGCCGCCTTCCCAAGCCTTGGAGCCAGGTAATACTCACTTAGGCTGTCAGGAATGCGGTAGTAGCTTAAAGCTTTGGTTCCATGCAGTAAGGCTGCATGATCGTGGGTTAAATCATAATCTTCCAACATCATTTTGCTAGATATTGTGGTAACAATGAGCTTAATTTGAGGACCAATTATTTAAAGTCCACATTTTTAGTTTTTTATATTGGTATCTTGACTACATTCAACAACAGTGGATGTTCTGAGTAAAAAGTTAATATATGGCCAAATTCAATGATTAATTGCTGAAACAATATATACAATATACACAAATAATGATGCCTCTATACTCTGGGAAGATGGTAAAACATAACCTCTTGTCAGTCAGCGCATGTTATATAGTGTATTTGTAATATTTCTGTTAGCTGAGCTGTGTGTGTGTGTTCCAGGCCGATGGTGATGAGATGGTGACGTTGGCCAAGGAGGTGAACTCTGCCCAGAGTGGGTCGGCTAAAGTGGAGCAGCTTGACGAAGCCCTTATCAAGAAAATGGCCTTTGTCTCTGCTGGTGATCTGGCTCCCATCAACGCTTTCATTGGTGGACTGGCTGCACAGGAAGTGATGAAGGTAAACATACTTGACTTACGTATGCATTTGAGCTATAAACAACACCCAAATCAAGGCCTAGTGACTGAGCGGATGCCAATATACCAGTCTTATCTGCTGGATGTATTTCATGAAGCGGTGTCTCTAACTGATCTGTTAGTGAAGATTTTAGCAACTCAAGGCTGTTCATTATTATTGTCTCTTGTATTTTATGTTGTTTTTGTTGCCGTCATCTCTCATTTGACATGTTCTGACACGCTGATGCGTCTGAGTATACCTGTACTTTAAAACTATAACCGGAAATAAATGTGTCTCTCCCCGCCCCCGCTGTTTCTGTATTCGTGCAGGCTGTTTTCATAATGGAACCACATCTCTATTTTTCTCTAGGCATGCACAGGAAAGTTTATGCCCGTTATGCAGTGGCTATACTTTGATGCCCTGGAGTGCCTGGCGGAGGAGGAAGGAGTTGTGCTCACAGAGGAAGAGTGTGCCCCTGTAAGTGCTTATATAGACTCTCGTACATACTATCGCAGTGATAACGAGTGCAATTTTTTTAGTGACAAGCGACGGTGCTAACCATCTCCCCCTTTCTGTCTTTCTCTCCCAGAGGAACTGTCGTTACGATGGACAGACTGCAGTGTTTGGCACCAAGCTGCAGGATGCACTTGCCAAACAGCGCTATTTCCTGGTGAGTCAGCCAATCACACACTTTCCAAACGACTTCACTGGCATCCTGTTGCTAAGGAAAATTTAACTGTGGCATTTCTCCCACTTAACAAAGATTTTTTTTTTAAGCCCCACAGTACGGTCTTGTCTCAGAACTGCATTGAGCAATACTCTGATTTCTCTCCTCATTGTTGCAAATGTATATTACCTGTTTCTTAAATTGTCTTATAATTCGAACATCAAACGTGGACAGACTTACCTATTGTGAGACCATTGATCGTGTCAGGTGGGTGCTGGAGCCATCGGCTGTGAGTTGATGAAAAACTTTGCCATGATGGGCCTGGCCAGCGGGGAGGGCGAGGTCATTGTGACGGACATGGACACCATAGAGAAGTCCAACCTCAACAGGCAGTTCCTCTTCAGACCCTGGGATGTCACGGTGAGCAGCATAGCCTCTCCTCTTGGCAACTGCGTTGATGGATAAGAGGTTGTTAAAGGAAGTTGATTGTTATCGATTGAATGCCATGCTTCCAAGCAGGTCTGCATTCAGGTTTCCTGTTCATTGAACCAGCGGTGTTTCCTTGCAACTGCTTCCGAGTGCACTTACAGTAACTGCTTCTAATGGTTGCCTCGTCTCATGGTACAGCATTAGCGAAAAATGATACTGGGGATGACTTGGGGTGGTTCTTTTATGAAGTAGAGAGTTGAGTGCAAGTTAATTTCTTTCTTTTTTTATGTCTGAGGTGGTAGTGTAAAACAGGGTATGATTAAATTAACAGAGCTCTACCAGAATTATTGTTGAGTAGCATGAATATACAAGTGAGAAAGCATGAGTTGTATCAAATCTGTTATGGCCAAACTCTAAATAAGACAGTATTACTGGAATGTACTCTTTGATAGTAGTTTCCATAATAACAGTTAAAGGGAAAGTTCTAATTTTCACACCTACCTGGGCTTTTGTACACACCCCAGACAGTTTTTCCGTTGATTGCTTCAATATTTAGATATTTGATAATCAGTGTAGGCAATATCCCTACTCCATAGAAGCCCCATTCAACATCAGACTCCATGTTATATACATTGTAAACACATGTCCCTGCTTCCCACGACTGATTTTGTCCTTCTAATGAAAGTTTTTCTGATTAGTTACTTCATTTGCTTAATATTTTCCAAAACCAGATTACACACTACATGAACTTGTGCTGCAAAAAATTGTATAACATTTTAAAACACTAGTATTTTCATGATAAGTTTTCAAACGATGAAAACTAAAAATAGCAAGCAAGTAAAACAAAAAGTGAACTTCCGCTTTTAAGAAACGACCTCGGTTTCTGGCATGTAAAGTCACTCTCTACAGGGGGTTGTATGAGGGAAAACCCTTGACAGGGTTGTCAGGTTGCTGCGGCTTTCTACTTGACAGTAGTTGATGTTGCACAGTTGTAAAATTGATGTTTGTTTTTGATTAGTAAACTGGTGGGGGGGTCATTCATGTCATTTTGCATCTGTGCGGGTTAACAGAAAATGAAGAGTGAGACAGCGGCGGCAGCAGTGAAGCAGATGAACCCTTCTATCAAGATCACAGGTCATCAGAACAGGGTGGGCCCCGACACAGAGAGAATCTACGACGACGACTTCTTTGAGAGCCTTGATGGAGTAACCAACGCACTGGATAATGTCGACGCACGTAAGATACCCTTTTATTTAAAAAAATGTTTTAACATTTTTTAACTAATCTGTTACTTTTCATAACCTGTCTTTACTAAGGGTGGTGTGTTGACTAATCTAGGGATTGGGCTTCCTGTGACTGATTTAGGAACTTGATTCCTAAACATTGTCTCTTCGGCTTCCTCTAAATCTTAAAGGTCCTATTGATAACATTTTTATATAGATGGATAATAAAAATAAAACATCCACAGAGCTTTTAGAAAGATATTATGAGTTAAAATATTATGATTGTGAATTAATCATTTAAAAAAAATTTGTTGTGTCCAAAATGAATGTTTTTTTTATCATATTATTATATTTGTAAGATGTCTGACATTTTGGCACAAAGTAGCCTAAATCTATAGCTAATGTATAGCTACATGTTGCAAAATGAATTCATTACTCTACTGCCAAGGATTCATCATTTGACATGACTGAGTCTGTCTGAGTGTCACTCCACTCTATAAAATATGCATGTTGTGCAACGAACTGGCAACTGCTTGAGGGGTCATGTGCTTTGAGCAACAGCAGTGTTGTGACGTGAATGCAATGGAAGGGGGGAGGGGAGTGCGACATTTAGTGGCTGAATGTTCTCAATAGCACCTTTAACTCTGACCCTCCCTATTGTGTGTATGTAGGTATGTATATGGACCGGCGGTGTGTGTACTACCGTAAGCCCCTGCTGGAGTCTGGTACTCTAGGCACCAAGGGCAATGTGCAAGTGGTCATCCCCTTCCTCACAGAGTCCTACAGCTCCAGCCAAGACCCCCCAGAGAAGTCCATCCCTATCTGCACCCTGAAGAACTTTCCCAACGCTATTGAACATACTCTGCAGGTCAGTAGACGCACCTGGCATATCAGCAGACGGACACCCCCCACCCTAACCCTAACCCACCACCCCCCAGACAGCTGTAAAGCAATAAGTGTATAATTGATCTAATCTAATGTTCTCCTCCTCTGCTTAGTGGGCCCGTGATGAGTTTGAGGGACTATTCAAACAGCCATCAGAGAATGCCATGCAGTATCTCACGTGAGTCACCATCCCTCTTGTGGCTATGGAATGTTATGGATTATCACCTCAAAGTTTGAACTAAACGGGGGAATGGGGGAAACCATTATTGGGGAGAAAATTGTTTGTTCGTTCAGATTTGTTTTAAAACTCAAACGCAAAAAAAATGAACGCTGTTGCAATCTAAAAGTACAACCGGTGTGTTTAACCGATCATATTCACTGCAACCATCCTGTGCTTCCTGGTGAAAATATAGATTTACAACTTGTTTATATTTGAGAAATTCAGATGTATTTTAATCACTTTTGAGTCCTGTTATTGTACACAGAAAACCACACAAGAAATCTGATGAATAGAGAGATGAATCCCATTATAAAATGTTATTCTCCAGGCGCAAGCCTCTGTTTACTCATAATTCTTAAGTCGGACAAAAAGGGATAGCCTTACATTACACTTTTGTGTAGCTAGTCTACTATGACGATTCATAGTTGTTTTGTTTTTTTTAATTGATTGTACTTGTAGAGATCCTAAGTTCATGGAGCGCACTCTGAAACTGCCTGGAGCGCAGCCCCTGGAGGTGCTGGAGGCCGTCTACAAGAGCCTGGTGACAGACTGCCCCCACAGCTGGGCTGATTGTGTAGCCTGGGCACGCAACCACTGGCAGTGCCAATACAGCAACAACATTCGCCAGCTCCTGCACAATTTCCCCCCAGATCAGGTACACTAAAGCCAAGTTCAGGTCAGTGATTCGCAATGAGACGAAGAAGTTTTAGAATGTTGCCGAGAAAATTGCAGCCGTGTGAACTGGTTAGTTGGTTAGAGTGTTTGAAGCTGTTGCCTGGGGTCTGAAAAGACGTAGCTATTTCTCTTCAGCCAATCAGGAAACGGCCACACCAAAGACGTCTCCTGATCCTCAGTTTCCTAGCTCGCTTTCCTCACCGTTTATTGAGTGTTACTGCTAACTCTGCAAGCAAGTCACTGTCGCTGTCATCCATTTCTTTCTTTTTTGTTGCCAAGTAAACACAAACAGAAATCCAGCTAATCCACTTAATATTGTCAACACAGAAGTACTGGGGTATGCCGGTGCATCGTTGCTATGGAAACGGACATCTGTGTCTGTGCGCGTTGCTTTGATGTGAACGGCCTAGTTTTAGAACTTTTACGATCAGACGTCTGGGGATTATTTTTCAAGTTGCATCCAGTCTTGTTGCGAATCACTGATCTGAAAGACCCTTTACTTACTAAGAGCTTACTGCATATGATATTCAACTCTGTCTTGTAATAACCACCTGCCATGTCTAAGTCAATTCATGCCAGTCCTGGCATTAAAATAATGTATTATCTTTGACTTTTAGCTCACTAGCTCTGGCGCCCCGTTCTGGTCTGGTCCAAAGAGGTGTCCTCACCCCCTAGAGTTCAGCACAGACAGCGTGAGTCTCTGCTCAATACTTCTTTCAGTTTTGTTAACCGACATTGGGCAGCTCTTCTCTGTTATCTAAATGCACCACTCTCGAGGTCATGGCCATTGAAGATAACTCCCGTGCTTGCCTTTGTAGGAGCTGCACATGGACTATATAATGGCAGCGGCCAACCTGTATGCCCAGACGTACGGCCTGCCTGGCAACACAGATCGTGCAGGCTTGGCCAAGATTCTGCAGGAGGTCAATGTGCCAGTCTTCACCCCCCGCTCCGGGGTTAAAATCCATGTCTCCGATCAGGAGCTACAGAGCGCCAATGCCTCCGTCGGTAAGTCACAACTTTTCTACCATTCTCTAGTGATGTTATATGTATTTGGTAAAGGTTCATGAAGGCTGCATTCATGTGTATGGACAGGAACAGGAGTTGACAACTGGCAGTTGGTGCACAGTGATTAACTTCCTGAGCATTCTGTTCCTTCAGAACAATGGCAGTAGACGGCGTTGAGTATGGTTAATAAAAACTCTGCGTTGCTGCATTCGTTGCCGGATCAGATGCGGAAACGCACGTCTTCAGCAGACATACACAAAACTTGAATGACCGTCTCCATGTTTGCCTTTACACCTGCGTGATATTTGAATGCGAGTTTTACGTTGAGTTGGACTTTGGGGTTGATCTTTGTTGACGCTTTCAGATCGTTTGACCATTATCCGTTTGTGTGTAGATGACTCCAGACTTGAGGAGCTGAAGACCCTGCTGCCTGCCCCCGAGTCTTCGTCCCAGTTCAAGCTCAATCCCATCGACTTTGAGAAGGTTACACCACCTCCTCCTGAATCTCCCTGAGTTATTGTATTCCTCCGGATTGATGTGACGTAAACCAAGAATCTGCCCTGCTCTCTCTGATGGTGGATTAAACTTGCCTTTGTTTATGTGTTTCAGGATGATGACGGCAACTTCCACATGGACTTCATTGTGGCAGCATCCAACCTGAGAGCAGAGAATTACGACATTCCCCCTGCAGACAGGCACAAGGTGGGGTACACACTTCCAGACAGTAATTGTCTCAAAGATCATGTATAACAAATAAAGATAAGACATTCACAGAGATCGTATAAATATTCTGATTAAAAATATTGACACAAGCTGTTGTTTATTTGTCTGACTGACAACATGACAACGCTCTGTCGCCTTCCCACGACCATCTCTCAGTTTGTCTGTTGCCAATTCAGTCAGTGTATCTTCAGAGAACAAAAATGGCTGAGCTTGTCAATGCCGAGTTCACTCAATGCAGCTCCATGCGGTGGTAGTTAAATAGAGGAACTGGCACATACTGAACTGGGCGTGAGCTTGAGTCTGAACTGTCTATCAATGTTTTCAGTTGAACAAATGAACACAAGCACCCTCTAGTGGTTAGAAAATATTACATATTTCATTTTTAATGCCACCTACAAATTAAAATGTACCTACTGTGACTGTTTAATGGAGAAATGTGTTTTTCCAGGTAGCACTACTCTGAACTGTCCCATACTGTACATATTCATGTGCAGGAGCTGGTACATATGTCCCTTCATCTGTAATTCTGATCATGTGAATAGTGATTGATGCTTATTTGCACTTCTGGACACAGGTTTTTCCCATCTGCAAATCTAATAATTTGAGTATCTAATGATATACAATCACATCAGCTCTGTTTATCTGGTAATGTGAATAGCCAAGAATGCACATTTGCATACCCTGTATATATGCTCTTGCACTCATCTGTAAATCAATAAACCGCACGCATCTGTTTTTAGACCTATAACTTGGTCAGTAGTCAACATGGCGAGAATTCTCAAGATGAGATATGTATTGGCATGATGAAGACACTATAACTTCAATGTTTTCAACCATTTGTATTAATTTTCTATATCCTATACTGTGGTGCTGCTATGAGCCAATTATTTTCCACTTGAATCAATGCATTTCATCTCATCGTATTCAATACAGTGATACTCATCTCTCTCTCTCTCTCTCTCTCTCTCTCTCTCTCTCTCTCTCCCCCCCCTCTCTCCCTCTATCTATCTCTCTCTCCCTCTCTCTCTCTTTATCTCTCTCTCTCTCCCCCTCTATCCCTCTACCTATCTCTCTCTCCCTCTCTGTTCCTCT
>OMKK01065971.1:0-15848 GCA_900302305.1 Polymixia japonica
TTGTGGAGGCTTCGACATGTGGCTGCCATATTCTTGCCCATCCTCATTTGCTCTGTTATTGTGTGTGTGTGTGTGTGTGTGTGTGTGTGTGTGTGTGTGTGTGTGTGTGTGTTTGTGTTCTGCAAAGGTGGTGACCTGTGAAGCGCGTCTTTGATGAATTTATGGATGGTGGGTTTGATGGTATTTTAACTCCTCTTCTTTCTTAGACGGTATTGATTTCTACTATGGCTCCAAGCAGCACGCTCAGAAGATGGTAGACTTCCTCCAATGCACTGTGCCCTGCAGGTGAGAGATGCTTGAATTTGTGCCTAGGAAGAATTTGTCCACTCAGGAAGGCACGGTTTTAGGATCCCATTTCACTTTATTTAGATACTGATCTTCACCGTTAAAGCGAGGACCCAAAGTGATTATGCTTAGAATGGGTGTGTAGACCCCTGCCATTACACAGTGTTGCCCTGATCTTGAGACATGATGTTGACATGACCTTGAGTGGCTGTGATGAGCTAG
Organism: Polymixia japonica; assembly: GCA_900302305.1. NCBI lineage: Eukaryota > Metazoa > Chordata > Actinopteri > Polymixiiformes > Polymixiidae > Polymixia > Polymixia japonica. The sequence goes on from OMKK01065971.1 coordinate 508, forward strand.
ACCACACAAAACACCAGTCGTTACCACGTGTGGAACATCTTATTGCATGCAGACACGGCAGCATATGGTTGGCTGTTTTCTTGGTATGCTTTGTATCTTTGTGGACTGAATGTACTGTACTTTGAATGCAAATTTTGACAATAAATACCATCTCTCACTTTTAAAGGTCAAAGACATCCCAGCGTCTCATCTCCCATGACATCCACTCAAACACATACAACTACAAGAGCACCTTCTCAATGGAGATTGTACCTGTTTGCAAGGTATATATAACTGTATTCTGTTATTGTCCATCTGTTCCTGTATCTGGGACACACCCAGATATCCCCAGTGTTCTATTTCAGACAAGCCAGAACAGTCAGTTTCAGTCAGATTCTTTAGCCGCATGAGCCCTGATTGAAAACCTCTCTTGTTTGATTAGGAAAATGTTGTCTTAGAAAATACTTTCTGTTCTGCTGACATGCATTTGCAATTTGGCGCAGGCCAAAGATCCTTCATGTTTGATTTGCTCTGTGCCTTTGTCAGTGAAAGCTGATACTTAGTCAGACTAATTCAATAGCAGATAGAATTAATATGCTCAGACATGAAAACTAACTTCAGTAAAGGTGTTTTTGGCAGGTTTGTATTTATTGTGTTTTCAAAGGTTGCCAAATCCTATCTGAGATATATTTCTGTTTTTTAACAATGGTACACTAGCTATGCTTTTCTCATAGGACATCAGACAACTGGAAATTCTTCGCCCAGTATATTTACACTTACAAGGATTTTAATTATATGTATAGTAATCCTCCAATCGTATCAAGCCAAGAGACTGATCAAAATGTGGAATATGGCAATATTTGTCAGATCTTTGGAACTTGTGTACACCATAGCCTGAGTTTGTCCGCCTGAATGTTAACAGCAGTTTGCAACATTTGCCCAACATACTTATTATTTATTCACATCGCACTTCCCTGCTTCTCAAGTCTTGGTAATGGGTAACTCAGGAGAAAGTTCTTTGAAACCATGAGACCAACATGATGGCAATGTAAATGACGGGTGGGTTGACGGGTGGTACTTGTGTAGGGGAAAGGGCCATCCACATAACCAATCAGAGTATTTAGCAATGTCAAAAACAATTGCTACACATAGAACAAATTAATAGGATTATCATGTGCATGCAAACATAGTCTGAAAATATATAGGAAATCTGCTGTTGTGATCATAGCTTTCCATGTTATTCTAAATGTTAAGTGTGCAGAGGTATAATCCAGACATAACCTAAACTCTGCTGTATGATCACTGTTTGTTTGTTTGGGTTTTTTTTGGGGGGGGGGGCGTAAATATAGCCAAAAGGTATTCGAGTGGGCAAATATAGCCAGTTTAAAGTACCCTTTTATTGTTTTAGTGTCCTCATTTTGACCCCTGCATGTCTCGTTGTGTCTGGTTGCCAGGACAACGTGGTGTGCCTTTCACCACGGTTGGCCCAGAGCCTGGGAAACATGGGTCAGGTGTGTGTTTGCATCCGTGTCACCAGCACTATCCACCTCATCGACCCCAATACCCTACAGAGTGAGTATTCTTACCACCGTTATGCTACCATACTTGGATCCTGTGGCCCTTACAGGGATATATCATGTTTTACAGTTACACCTGTGTGCCTGGGTGTAGTCTGCTACAGTGCTATAACTCGATTTACTACATAGTTCTGTTAATTCATCTCATGACATCCTTAATGTGTAGGCGGTCTTAGTGTTGTATTGTTTAAGCTTTGTATGAAGGCAATAGGCTAGAGGTTGTCAAACGTTTTCATACATTAAGAACCGTCCCCCGAGGAATTCACTCTGTCATTTAACACAGAATTGCATAAGTTTAATACTGTAGGTAGGAAGATAAAAGCAATGGAGAGAGTGAAATCACTGATCACAATTCTTATATATTCCCTTGTTGTGCTGACTCGGATTAAATTGAATAAAAGTGAAATTCAACTACGTATTCTGCTTGGATCGTCCTCAAGGTTCCAGGAACTCCACTTTGAGAATGACAGCTATGCGCAGGCAACGTGTGCATGTGTGAGGGTTAAGTTTATAAAAGGCATCAAAAGTGTCTTCTTCATATTTGGGGTGGTGATTTAAGTGAGGCTGGTGGAATGTGCTTGGGTATAGCCTTCCTCTGCTGTACTGAGCTGACCCCGGTCTGGAGACCACATGTTCTTCACAGTCCTCTGACTCGCAACAGCTTCCTTCTGCTCCTAATCACAGCATACCACATAAGACCCAGACACTTGCACTAAAGCTATTTTCAGTTTACATTATGCACGTTAACGCAGCCAACTCAACACACACCACGTGAAGTTGAAGTGATGTGTAATCAACACAAGGGTGTTGGAGATTAGCGATGATGCTGTTCCTCCATATTTGGTTTAATTACAGATTATATGAGAGGTTGACGTTCTCCTTGACAGAATCCTGACACTTTGAAAGGCAGCACAGACCTTTTTAATTAGTGTTCAAAGACTATTTCTTCTGCAGAGAGTTGTTTTTTTGTTTTTTTAGATGGCAGAACAGCATTCATAGCCTCTAGGCAGAACACTGTTAGTCTATACTAGACTGCAGTAAACAATTAAGTCTGTACATGTATTTGTCTTCATAACCATCAATAATATTACAAATAAACCCAACTTATTAAATGCATTACATCTAAATAAAAATGTGTCCATCTTTAGTCCTTAGATGATTTTATTGTTAAGAAATTGAATGCATTAAAAATGTGAGTTTTGAGATTTAAAAAGATAGAAAATGAAATGCACCAAATGCATCCAACTGACACATCGAAAAGACCCATGTCTGGGAAAAGACGAAATACACATGATTATGATCATCATCTTGCAAGTTACGTGTTCATATTTGAGGCTGTTTAACTGCCAAGTAAACTAGAAGTGTAAAGTTGTCTGTGTAATAAACATGTTGATCATCTCCAACCCACTAGTTGCTGAAGTAGATGGGAGCACATACTGGCGAATCCCCTTCAACAGCCTCTGTCACCCACGGCAACTGGAGGAGTTCATTGTTATGGATATTGACATAATTCGAGACCAGAAGCTGGGGGCGGGTGCTGGCTTGAGGTCCAATAAGGTAAGGGTGTGTATGGGCTACAAAATAAATTGCATTATGGGGGAACATTGCCCTTTTCTTAGAAACAAAATCAATAGTGGACCATTACATTATCCCTGAACCTGCGCATGGGATTAGAGCCAAAAGACGGAAACACACTGGGTTGTTTGTTTGAATGGCCCAGGGAATGAGGTTTGGAGGGATACTGTTCTCTCTCTTCTGACCTGCAGTTTTGGATTACTATCAATGCTACTTTTTTTCTGGACTGAATTGAAATAACAAAATAAGAGTAATGGTGTTATTTTGTGGTTGAACCTACATTACTACATTTCTTCTCCTTCCATGTTTGTGTGTGTTTGTGTGTGTTTGTGAGACAGCACACTCTGGCTGAGGTATGGGTTCAGAAAACATCAGAAATGAATACCGGTCAGCAGTATCACTGTCGTACATTCCTGGGCCACCTGCTTAACATAGGAGACCTGGTGCTGGGGTAGGTATGGAAGTATACATAGAAGAAGGGTTATGGGAAGTTGGGATGTTGTCCAAGGTATTGCAGTTAAGGCCTGGGGCATGCTGTGTTTTGTACTGATCTTACTAGCAATTTGACTTCCTATTCTACAGCTTTGACTTCGCCAATTCCAATGTCAACGATGACTACCTTAATAAGATGAACCCTCACCATGTTCCTGATGTGGTAAGACACCCCACATTGACAATCTTCTTGAACAAATCCGAGTTTGGCATAACGGAGACGTCTAGTGGCAACATACAGTACTACATGCAGTACTTTTGGAAAACTGTTAAATCCCATCTTATCTACAGACTCGAATAGCAAAATTTGTAGTTATTCTGTTCTTTTGCTTGAACAATTTTGTGAACCCTTTTAAGGTGCTGATCAAGAAGAGCTATGACCGCAGCAAGAGGGTGAAGCGCAGAAACTGGAAGCTGAAGGAGATGGACAGAGACAGGGAGGGCATGGACACAGATGATGAGAGGTAGGAGAGTAATGTCAGATTCATACCAAGCCTTGGAAGTGCCTGAATTTAGGCCTCACAAGTTTAAGCACTTAATACTGCAATAAGTCACCCACTTCCCCAAAGAGAGCAAGTGCTTGAAACGCTCTTCACGTTTTACATTTGTGTCCTCAGACAATATCAGGACTTCCTTGAGGACCTGGAGGAGGACGAGGCTCTCAGGAAGAACATCAACATCTACAGAGGTGAATAAATGAAGCGTCTACAGATACCAGAACTTTTCAAATCCCCCGGTCTCTCCAGTAGTAGCCCCAGTAATCTCTATAAACAGATATCTGTATATGAATGCAAGACCCTTTTGTTGAACTATTCAGCTTTTAATTTTTGCAAGTTAAATTGGCAGGGCAAGGCTCATTTTTGTCAGTTTGTTGCTTTACCATTCCTGTTAGTTTTCTACATACTCCTATAACTACATACTCCTTTATCGTTTATGCCGTTATGTCATCATGTAATATACATGATGTATTGGACAGTTAATAAATGATGCGTCATTCTGAATTTCAGATGTGTCTAAGATCCCAGTGGAAAGCGACACTGATGATGAGGGAGCGCCGCGCATCTCCCTGATGGAGATGCTGGAGGACCTCAGCCTATCGGATGCCACCGGAGGAGAGGGTGCCGACATGATGATAGATTAGCCAACCGGGATCCGGCTTGTATGAGATTGACAGCTGATCTGTCAAATTAGGGTTCTGCTGACATCATTGTGTTTAATGATCAGTCCAGTCGGAGTTGAATCCTATATCTGTGAACTGACGAGAGATCAAGGCCTGATTCAACCACTCACAAATGGACTTTCATACAAGACTAGTAACTCTTTGCAGAGTTGAAACACAGACTTCTGGGTTTTAATAGTGCCACTGTGTGCTAGATATCTTGTGTTCAGACACAGTTAACGTTTTCACTGAGACTCTGTGCCGCCTACTGGTCACTAACCTGAGTCACCATGTCTATGCATTCTTTTCACTCTCATTGGTCATATGCCAATAATTATTTCTCTGCCCTTTTTTAGGGGTAGTCTGTTTTTCCTGCTTCCCCATGTTATTAGAAATTGGAGGGTTTGAAGTGCTATGGAAATGGAGTGCTGTATAAGTACTGTATCAAAATAAATATTAATCCTGCTACACATTTTTAATGACATGTTCTTGGCTCTGTGCAGATTTCTGATGGGGCTTTATAATATAAACAGAATAATTTCATCTTAAGGTCTTTTGGTCATAGGGAACAGTGGCACCTGCCCTCTGCAGTGTTATAGACTGTCAGTTGCAGAAAATGACAGCAAAAACAAAACTTTAACATCCCTGATACAGTTGCAGTCATCTGTACTGTGGAAGGAGGCAAGTGTGAAAATGAATTTCTCCTTTGGGAAACAAGGGGGTTTTCTTGAAAAAAAACTTTTGGACCAAAGATTGTTGTGTGCTCTGCTTGATGCATCCATTAGAGGGAGTATTGGACCATTTATGACGAGCAAAGTAATGCATCCAAAGGACTACCACAGACGTAGTAAGTTTGTCTTAGCTGGTTAACCTGATTCCATTTAAATTCTGTACTCTGCTGCATCACCTCCTCGGTCAGTACTTCCAGTGCAGTGATATGGTGATGCTCTGAAGATAGCTGTGAATAACAACCATTTATTATATAATAGGCTCTACTATCTAATGTTTTGTGAGTGATTTAGGTAATGTCGCCCATCTACTCACCCACTGAACGACACACCGCTTTCCATACGCTTGTGCCTCATGAACACATGAACGGCTCCAATCTGCATTGGGTTTACTGAATCACACGAAGAAAAACAGGCTCTGTTGCTGAAGAAAACAAAGAGCCGCTTCTGTTTAATTGCCAAACTTCTCGGTCTCTACAAAACACCGTGTTAAGTTTGAACTTTGGGACAAGCAGAAAAAAAGCAACCAAGGTGTCAAATGTAGGATGTATTTAACTAACAAGATTTTAATTCTGAGTAACCATGAAAAGCAAGTTATGTATGGACGTACAGTAATTATTCAATAGCCTATAATTTTTCATATATTTTTTAGTTGCACATTTTTATATTTATTTGATATTGATATAAATCAGCAGCAATGGGCAAGTGTAGTGATATTGGAAAATAATTTGCAACCACATACTTTGCCCTTCAGCAACAAACCATTTGAGGTTGGCCTTGGGGTTATAAATGAAACATAACCCTAATTTGCTCGTTTTCAAATAACCATTTGAAATCTTATAGGGCCTTGAGGTTATTATATTGGTGGGTAGAACTACTGATAGGAAGACAGACACTGAAGGAATGTTGGTGGCATTTGGGAAGTGAGTGTAGGTAAATGTGATATGTCATATTTTAAAGAGGAGGGAGACTGAATCTTGTTTTTAAACAAACGTGAGCTGGTTATTCGCAGTAATCAGATCCACTTGGGAAAGTAAGTGAAGTGAACCCCTCTCGGGGGAGAGAACTACACTGAAGGGGGTTCTCGTTTTTTTCCTTATCTCCCTCCCATTGACCTCCTTTTCTTGCAGGTGAGCACCCACATTGAGGCCCTGTGACCCATATGCTGCAGGCCTACCCCCATTGCCCTATTTATATTTCTGAGAAATGTATCGTATTACATATTTGCATTCCGAGTACGAGAAAACAGACGATGTGTCGTTTAGACTTTCAATGTCAAAACAACCTCTGTTGTAGCCAAGGGCTCGTGAGGCCACTGTATGTCTCGTCCGATTCCTGAACCACACTAACCCTAACCCACACTAAGACAGCTTCAAGTCAAGATCATTCAGTCTGGTAGCTAAAACAAGTAATGACCCTCTTTTTGCACAGTCTGTTTCCTAGATCGAGTCGCTCGCAGTCGCAGATGACTAGACTCCTGGTTAATTGCTCGCGGATGCAGTTTAAATGATTCATCCACGTCGCAGCTATTAAGCAAATAAAGTCTCGCGCGACTGTGTGTACTCATCCGTATACACGATGTATCTGCACTGCTTCTGTTTACACATCAATAATGCATAATGTTGTCAAGTGTAAGAATTAACAGGTCAGAAAACAAGGCAGACTGGAGAGGAGATTTCCATGTTTGCCCGATTCTTAAACCAAAAGGTTTAAGTTCTTTTCAGTTGAATTGGCGACATTCTTTATAGAGCTTTTCTTTTTACTCTTGGCTGTATTTCCTGCTGCTGTTTCACTGACATCGCCGTTTTTCTACGTGCTCTGCTTTGAGCCTCCCTTTGGAAGCCTCTTGCCAAATACTGAGTGCGCACTGCAGGCTTGAAGGCACGGATGATTCTCTCATTCGTAGCCCCGATATGTGCCTGTTTCCTGCAATATAAATGGAGAAACAGATGGTGGGCTATGGATTTTTATCCGTAATGCGATAAATACAAGACTGGATACTTCTGGCCCAGTCAGCTCTGGACCACGGTGTTTGTGTGTCCTGCGCCGCGCGCCAGGCAGACCGTTAACGTGTACGTCACAGGGCGGTACTGCGGCTGCGCGCGGGGTTTCGACCATTCGCGTGGCCGGGCTGATGCGCGAGAGGATGCGACACGGCCGAGAAAAAGTTTTGAAGATGCTGCGCGAAGCAGCGCTGGTTGAACGGCAGAAAGTTGCCGCGACATATGATATGAATGTCGAGTCTGTTGTCTAATAAAATGACTTTTTTTTTTCTTTCTTTTGTTGTAGGCTATAAACCCGTGCTTATGTCTCGGCCATTCCACCTGCGTTTTTGAAGCAGGTGAGTGTAAACACCAGTCCGGTGGGTGTGGTGTGGAGGGTATGACCTAGCTCACTGCATATAGCCTGGACCACTAGTAAACTGGTAAGGCAGCTTTTCGTTTACACAAAGCAACGGAGCGGCAGTGGGACGCAGGTTATTGTCCGAGCGTCCTGCAATAATCTGCACTATTAGTATCCAGGGGAATAGTTCATATTGGCTGCTGAGGTGAGTCTATATACTGATTCTAATATGTAGCCTACAAAATGAGCCAGTAGACACACAAAAATAACCAACGTAGGCATTTGCAAGATGTTTATGCTTTCTGTTATATTATGTTATGTTAAGTTATGTTTCCGTGAAGTCCCCAGCCATTTAATTCTTATACCATTAAGACATAATACGTTTTGATTCGTCTATGTGTTCTAATTGTGTGTTTTTATGAATCAACCCTGCTTGTGGGGTATCTGCGGCTGATTTTTCAGAGGGTGTAAACATAACGGTTTAACCAAAAGAACAGGCTATGTAGGCCTAATTATAATAAGCTAAGGTGATTTGCTGATAACCAAGATGACATCAGCATGGCAACAGCCCCACAATAGTCAACATCAATTCATTTTGCTCAGCTTTCTTAGACAGGACCGCATATTTAAGAAGATATCTTGCTTTCCCTATTCCCTCTACACGCACCTGTTGGCCCCGCCCCCTGAGTGGAGGTTATGCCTGTGGCTGTGTTAAATCCTAGTTCAAGAGGACACGTTTGTTATGTGGTACTTAATATGTGTTCAATATAAACATTAAGCTACGCGGGAACCTCATTAACAATCTGTACAAATAAAAATAAACATTTTTAAGTGCATTTTCCGGTGCTTGTGCTGATCCATGTATATTGTTTGATTGGGATTGGAAATGGTTACGATGATAAGGCTTTTCGCTGTTATTCGAGTATATATTGGCTGTGTTTACTGCATGTGCCGGAGAGCATGCATATATGTGTTTCAAGTGTGGGAGTTTTATTTGCTGATAATGTTTTTAATGTACCTGTGTCATCTAGTCCAAAAGAGAGGTTTCATAAGCATTTCTCCACCCATTTAACTATTCCAGTCCCTGAAGTCCCTGAGCCCCCAAAGGGGCCTGGTTGAATGCCCCCTCAGGGCTCTAATGTGGTCTTAGAGGGACTTAGCAGTGTGCTCAATAATTAACCCAGAATCACAACTACTGTTTTTTTTCTCCAACAATTATTTTCCATTGTAGAAATTACAGCGATACCAAGCTTTAATGGTAAACACAGCTTTACACAACATAGATGGCTGCTTTATAGTAGCAAAGGTTCTTACAGAATCGATGTTCATGATTATTCATTGCATTGTTGAATTATGTTATTTCATAATGCATACCTTTGATTTTCACATGATTGATTTAAAAATTAATAAATGTTGGCGTGTTATTAAGACATAATAGGAGCATGTTGGTCTTCCCTCCATTAGTGGTATGCTAATCAAGAAAAGAAAAACCTAGTAGACTGCTTGCCTTGGTAACTTGGTAGCTGTCCCTTCTTATCACCATTGTGTTTACTTTCTAAAATAGCAGTTATAGTTGCTGTAGGCTAGACTGGCGCTTGTTCAACCAAGTTACACAACACTAAAAGACACTATAGCTTCCATGAGTGTTGGTTTTCACCATATAGATGTTATGCCATCACATCTGTGTTTATAAGTGTCATATCTGCGGCTTGTTTCTGTTTCTGTCCCATGATGTGTCCCAATGACATCACCACCCTCCCGATGCTCCATAGGCTTCCTCCATTTTGATATTATTTTTATTCCCATCTCATTTAACTTCCATCTCATTTAACTAAGTAAGTAACGTGTTACTGCTCGCTTACTCTCAAAACCATTTCTCTGTCCTCTTTCCCTCCTGTCATCTCTCTTTGCCCTATCTTTTTCCTATAGCCTGGCTCTCCTGCCCCCAACCCCACCTCTCCTCCCTCCAGTCTACAGGATGAACTTTAAGAACTTGAAGGAGTACCTGGCCTGGCTGTACTACCAGTACCTGCTCATCACTGGCATCTATGTCCTGGAACCCTGGGAGAAGTCCATCTTCAACTCCATCCTCTTCTCTGCCATCGCCATGGTGATCTACACCTCTTACGTCTTCGTGCCCATTCATGTGCGCCTGGCACTGGAGTTTTTCTCGGGGATCATTGGTGGCCAGCCTGAGAGCACCATGGCACTCATAAACTAAAACAAAAAGACAGAAGATGGATGGACGGACGGTCAGATGGACGAGAGGAGGAAAGAGGTAGCGACAGGGTGGACCTGCAGTAGCCCCTAAATCAATTACTAACTTTACTCATTAACTCAGTGACCACCCAGAGGTCCAACCTCTTGACAACATGTCCATCCTCTCTCTCCACCTTGAACCACAGCACTTGATTGAACTCAGCTCAAGGAGGCTGAATAGAGGTAGATTCCAGTGAATGTTGGGGAAATCAGAACCTTACTTTACAGAGCCTTTACATCCTAAACCCCCCTGGCCTTACCCCATGGTATTAGACACACCACTGTACATTACTTTCACACCCTTCACTGTGAAATGTCTTGTAAAATGTTGTTGTCCTTTTTCTGTTGTTATTTTGTTCCAATATGTCTGCCGTGGGATCCTGTTTGAGTGCATACCACCTGAGTTTTGCATGATGGGACCTGTCCCCAAAAGTGGAAGATACATTTGCATGTATTTTCAACTATAGGTATTTTGCCACAACTACACTTCCTTCCCTCCATCATATTTTTTTGCCAGAGAAAGATCTTTTCTCTCTCTCTCTCTCTCTCTCTCTCTCTCTCTCTCTGTATATATATATATATATATGTGTGTGTGTGTGTGTGTCTGCCTACAGGTAATGCCTTTTTATCACCGATTGTGACAACTTTCTTATTTTGAGTGCGACAATACTGATCCTAACATAATGACATGCACTTAATGTTACTGGTTGACGTATGGTTTTGTATCAGAACCACAATCACTTTTTATCAAAATATATCTTGATGCACTGAATTAGTACATTGTACACTTTATTAAGGCATCGTGTAGCTAACCATTCAAGAGAAAACCCCCAGCTATATAATGAATCCACAAGTGTCAAGATCAGGGGACTGTTACACAGTTGCTGAATGTCCGTTCCATCTCTACATTTATCGAATTATTGGTCAATATGAGAAATGGACTGTAACAATTGTATCTGTGTACTCAGCCCACTCCTTATCTCCGGTGTTTTAACTGTTGGTAGGTAGGAAGGTGTGCTCAATGCTAAGCATGGACAAATATTGATACAACACAGCTTTGTATTTAAGGCTTGGCTTTGTTAATGACATGGCTTTGCTTGATGAACAACCTCTGAACCTGAAATTGAACTATTTAGAATCACAACAGTCTTGGCCTGAATGAAAAGTAAAGTCTTTGATTGGCCAACCACCCCTTCCTTATGTACAGTTGAACTGTAGACAATAAACTATACTTCATCTGGAAGTGATGATTAGCATTTTATTTAGGTTTGTTTTGGGAAAGATCTTTCATGTATCTGCTTTTGGTTAAGGGCTTGCTGATTACAGCCTGTACATGATCTATAATTTATCTTTATTTATATGGAGTTATATATTTATATACGGTAAAGCTTGGCTGGTTACAATGTCAATTACCAAAACTTGTTTGATTATTTATATACATGTTCTCTTGTGGCCATATACAATACAGAACTTGTCCTTCGTTTTTCTCCAGTTTAAAATGCTTTTATATATTTTCAGTTTTACAACAGACATTTCAGTTCAGTGCATTGCCTTTGTCAGTGGTATGTATGTTTTACATATCAATTGCAATGTATCACTTCATTAAAGACATTGGAAAACAATACCTGGACAGTTGTTTGCTTTTTTTTTTTAATTAATTTATTTATTTTTAAGTTAAGTTTTACTACCTACCTACAAGTATGTCCATCCAGACAGCAGGGAATATGCCTTCATTAAAACATTCTAATTCAGAGACACTTCACATATAACATCTATTAGTCAAGCAGACTATTATGAACAGAAAGGAGAAACAAAACAAAAGCCTGGGATGCACATTCCTGACACAAAAGAGTGTACCAAAAATATTGCATTCACAAGGTAAACAATAAGAGGCAAAGCCACCCAACCGGTTTCCACTTCACACAGTGGAGGAATGAGTGCCCAGAGGCTTGGCTTCCCCCCTGCAGATACCAGGTAACCTATTGTCCACAACTTGGACACTTCTTTTATCCCAAGGCTGGTTACTGTTCTGCCAGCTAGTTGTCAGGAGGCCTCCACCCTCTCTGCCAGTACAGGAGAATGAGAAGTTTGAGCCCATGTAGAGATTCAAAAAAAGATGTGCCTGGGCTAACTGATTGAATAGTGGCTAGATGTAATTTAAATACAACAAATTGGTTTGAAAAAATGTCAATACTATCCATGTCATGGTATTGACATCAGTGGTTTTTCAGGTGATCCTGTTCAGCCATATCATTCACAGGGATGGTAGATGAGGGAATAGGACACTTTTCTGGTTCATTGGCAGCAATTTTCTTTCCAGGAATTCTGGAACACAATAGCCACATCATCCTCAAACTGCAGAGGCTACGTTTTCTCTTCTCAGGTTTCTGTAAAACTATGTTTAGTAGATATTTGGTTTTGTCACAACACACTAAAAGCATTACAGATTGGTAGTTTATGCATTTGTTCAGCCTTTCTCTGGATATGTCCTCTATTTACAGGTCACATGTTAACTTGTATCCCATGAAGGAAGAGGGCAGAAGTTATCAACCTAATGGACAGGTTTAAACAAAGCTTTCTACTGAGTCTCCCAACATGCTCTCAACAGGTCCTGAGATGCAGGGGTATTGTTTCCGTTGTTTATACATCTGACTTTGTTGTCGTTTCTCAAAAGAAACCTCAGAAACTCCTAGCAACTGCCAGGTACAAAGAACGGCACATGACACCAAGAAAAACCCGCATGCACTCACTCACACACATACACACCACCATCACCACCAGGTTTCAATTTACAAGGAAACCCCAGTAAGTATTCAAATATTAATATCAATGCAAACACGTGATAACAACTTCCACGTTGGCAAGTCACTGCAAGATGAACCCTGTATGAATTAATTTTCTCTCACTTGTTTCTTTCTCTAGCTCATATAGGTAGAGGTTCTGTCTTAAGCTTTAACCCCAAATCCACAGGGACTTCAGTCTCCAGGTGCTGACAGGTAGTAGACTCAGGTGTGTGGCATTTCACAGATTGTCTCCATGGTAATGAGCTAAGTCTATTGTTCAGTCATGTACTATGATGGACAGGAGCAACAATGGACACATAAACAGGTGGACACAAACACAAACACACACTAACAAACATATACGCTTTCAGTTTTTCTCAATTGGTTAAACACAATCCTCGAATAATTATGCTGTCGAATCAGTGTGTGAAATACCCCACAACATTCATTTGTTCACCGCATTATCTCTCATTGCTTTTGAAGAAAATGCAAATGTAAAAAAATATTTATGCAAATATTTATGCAATTCCATGAATATATTATGAATTGTCAAAAAAATTGGCCCCAAAATCAATTACGTTAATTAAGTTAAGTTAACTTAATTGACAATGTATTCCAGAATACATTGCTTTTCTGTTGAATGGTATCGCTCTCACATACATTTCTATGTTTATGAGTTACAGGGATCTGGTATTGTCGTAGTGTAAAATAAATTGACAATACTTGTGAGGTGGATGAAATGCTGTGTGTGGACTGGATGGCTAGTGAGATGGAGTGAATTTACATCTTGAGTCTTTTCTTTTAAAGTAGGCTACTTTACTGTTGTTTGGTCTGTTTGATTTGGTTTGGTATTTACAGAAATGCTGTATTGCTGTAATTTTCTTTACTGTACAAACTTTTTTTACCTCCTCCAACAGAGTTGGACAGGTCGTGTTTTCACCCTATTCCGTCTGTCCGTTTGTTAGCAGGATGGTTATCTCAAAAAGTAATAAACGTATTTGCTTGAAAGTCTGTGGAAAGGTTTGTCACAGGGCAATGAAGAACGGATTAACCTTTCACACCAATTGGCCAAAAGGAGGGCATGGTGGTGGGTGTGGCTTTGTACAAAAAGGCATATAACTTCCGAACGTATTCCATAACTTCAACCTGTCCCTATTGTCCATGTGCCTTGACAAAACTCTGTGTGTCTGTCAGCATTTTTATCAGCATTTTATACAATCCACTGGCCACGTGGTGTTGCAATTAATCAGCTAAAATGCTTAACAATTCCTGATGTGAAACAAATTGTTAATGAACCACGGGTGCCATGTATGGCAGTTGAAATTTCAGATTTTAAATACAAGTATTACAGATAGCACATAGTTTCTACGGGAGCCCTGTACTGTCTACCTAATCTTTTCGAGTTTACGTAAAAACATTAGGCCTACCTCCTGAGGCCACTGAATAAAAGAGGGGGGTTTGTGAGTAAATATAGTGTTGTGCTATACACTTCAACTGGTGTGGGGTTTGCACTTAGTTTTGAGAATGATGACAATGTTTCAGGAAATGTGTTTAAGCAATTCAGAAAAACTGTAATGCGACCTAATGGTAGTGTTTTATAAGTTTAATGATGTGGGATATGTAACATTAGCAAATGTATTGTATATATTGTTCTGGCGTTTCACAGCCATGTTTGTCATGATGTACATATAACACACCCTGTTGATGTTCAAACATCACAATACGCCAGAATGATGAATGCCAACTTAAACGTTGCGCACTGGAGCAAGGATATCCTGCCATAATGCAAACATACTCATGCACGTGTACACACACACACACACGCGCGCGCGCGCGCGCGCATATGCACACACAGAAACATGCACATAGCTACACACAAATCCTGGTCAACTCTCCCACCATTCAAATTAGTACCTGGTGAAATTCCATGTTGATTTCTACTGTGCAAAAACATGTTTTGCAAAACAAGGAAGGCTTGATTCAATTAGTCTCGGACTCGAAATCATTATAATAATAATCATTAGCCACAAAATGTTCCATTGAAAAAGATAAATATCTTACTTAATGGACTGCAGTCAGATGTATTCAACTGTAACCCAGGTAACAGCTTTAAATAGGCTGTTCTCAATTGGACTGTTAGGTTTAGTCATGGGTAGAGATGTTACAATGATAAGTACGTTTAGGAGTCATTTGTGAGACAGATTCAGACAGAAACACACAAACAAGACACCATCCTATCATTAAGATTTCATTTAACAAGTTTGTCTTGAGGGAAGATTGTTTGCAGTGTTGGGATGTTGGGTTAAGTGGATAATACAAAGAATGAAGTGCTTGTGCGTGTGTGTGTGTGTGTGTGTGTGTGTGTGTGTGTGTGTTTTGCAGTGTGTGTGTGTGTGTGTGTGTGTGTGTGTGTGTGTGTGTGTGTGTATTTTGCAGTGTGTGTGTG
>OMKK01065972.1:4666-25402 GCA_900302305.1 Polymixia japonica
TGCTGCTAGTAACACAGGCACTGACACGTAGGCTAGACCTTGTTACCAGTTGGGTGAGGCCTTCCACAGTTTAAGTTTAGAAATGAATACTATAACTTTATAAACTATAACTTCATACTATAACTTCATAAAAGTGACCCCTACTCGTACAACATGACTGCTAGCGTGAAATTAAAACTATGGCATGTTCTTTCAAGTTGAAGTTGACAACCTGAAGACCAGAGTGTACAAATTGTGTCAGAGACACCTAGTCAAGTTTATTTATATAGCCCTTTATCACATTACAGTCTCAAAGGGCTTTACAAGCCCACAATTACCAAGAATTAAACAACCCCCTGACCTAGTAACAATTAAGAAGATTAAGTCCTGCGATGGACTGTCCAGGGTGTACCCTGCCTTCCGCCCGATGACAGCTGGGATAGGCTCCAGCACCCCCCGCGACCCTAAACAGGACAAGCGGTTGAAGATGGATGGATGGATGGATGGAAGTCATGTTTAATATTTCTGTATATACAAAGCTGGACAGTTGCACTGTCAAGACGGAAAGGACCGTCAGGAAATCAACAAGATGGTTCAGCTCGTGGTGCAACAATGTAGTGCAACAGTTCAAATGTAATGCAACATATATTTGGTTAGAAAATAGTTTAGTAAATGGATTTGAAGGTAAAAATGATCTATATATACTGTATATATATTGAATGTGAGACATGATAATATTTTTCCAAATGGATATGAAATATATAGATATATTTAGAAAAAAAAAAGTCACTGTATATCTTTCACATATTAGGCCAATGTAAGTGTTGAATAACATTTTTCTTTTCCAAAATTCTTTTGTAACATTTGAATTGGCCCCTTGTATGACGTATGTGTTGCCTAATCAAACGTGAACTGTTTCCACACTGCCCTGTTTTACACACACACAGTAACACACTGTCACACCTGGTATCAGAATTACTTTATTAATCCCAAGGGGAAATTACTTAATCTGCTCATTATATCTTATATTGTACATATTGTATCTGCTCATTCCAACCAGTCTTCTGCTGTTTGTTGGCAAGTAGGGGGGAAGTGAAGTGTTTTTTCATTCATTTTCCCCAGCCGGTTTAGGTATTAAAAACCAGCAACCATGAGGCTCATGAGGCCACTTCCCTAACCCCGAGATTACTGCTGCTCCCCAAAACGTTGACCAAAATGTAGATTATATTGTTATTTTTCAACACCAAATGACCGAAACAAACACATTTTTCTGACTGTTTTCATAACAAATTAAAAAATAAAAGCTTGCGTCACCTTCTCTTACAGGAATTTTAATATGCTGACATAAATATTTGCATTAAACAAATGTCACCTTGCAGTGAATACAATACAAGCACAGTTATACTGTACCATGTTGTTACACTTTAACTTTAACACCAAAGTCCAAACACACGTCCAAAACAATAAGTCAACATATATCTCAAAGTTTGGGCTGGACACACGCCCTCAGGAGATGTTTAGGGAAGGTCAAGTGCTCACATGCAATTTATTCTTTTTGCTCTGTCAGAGGAAGTACAATGTTTCCTTTACTGCTGGTATTGCTGCTGCCAGAATCGCTGGCCTATGAAGGTAAGTAAGTTTGGGAAATAACAATTTGATTTAATATGATCAGATATAACTGAGGGGAAAAAAGGGGTAAATGGTCAATTGACTGCATTTATATTGCATTTTTCTAGTCTACTGACTACAGAAGCGCATTGCATTCACAAAAGAAGAAAAACGTATACACCTTGTCTCGTATTATGAGTTACTATCTCATAATTACAAGAAAAGATCTCATAATTTTTATTATAAGAAACATTACAGACCCACAGACTTGGCTGCTGCCAGCCCTTATCTTTCTACATTGAGTTTGGCTTTGATAATAGCCATCAATAATAGAATGTTTCATTTCATTTCATTATAAATTCCAGTTATATTTAATTTAGACAGAACGGATACAGGAATTGTTGAGTTAAAAAAAGATAATATTTTATTCACGTCTGACATATTCTACAGATAGACATTGAAACTATAGTGAAATGTGTCCGTTTTGTAATGTTGCTGGCATTATTATGTAGTATATATTATTAGTAATTATCAGAAGATAATTTTCAATGTCTATATTTGCTGAGAACCGTGCGCATCACATGGAAAAAGTGGGCTCAACTCCGAATCTCTAGATGACATGAGTCATGTTCTAACCTGTTAACATGGCCACCCAAATAAAAAGCAAGAGGTTCCGCTCATGCAGCCAGTGGGCCCCGGGGCTTAGGGGTTCAGTGTCTTGCTCAAGGACATTTCTACTTGCTCACAGGCTCCAACTTTTAAAATTGACTGGGGGTGCTCATTTTGAAAATTATACCTTTAAGTCAAGTCAGGTTTTGGAAATGAATCCCCACTTTTCTTTTTTGGCGTTTTATGGAACACCCCCCAGCTACCTCCTGATCCACCAATTCCATTTAACTGAGGAAAAAAGGGAGTTTGTTGTGTATTGTTTATTTAGATGCCCAATACTCCAATAGTTGCTCACAAAGAAACAACGTCTCCTTGGGTCAACAGCTGAAACCCAAATCCATGAGAACATTTCAGTTGCTGGAGGAAGCTCTTTTTTTCAAATCTCTTATAAACCTGTAAAAATCTGACTTTAGTCAGATACCTTGATAAACATTTAAAGATCTGAATCTCACTCTAGATTATATGGGTGAGCCATGTCCACCACATAAACAAAAAAATAAACAAGCAAAGCAAAACAGACAAATAGATTTGTGACAGCTAATAATCATTAATCAATTTGTTTTGATTTCCTTTTCCCCACTTCTGTCTCGCTGTTCAGTTTGTATGAACATGTCAAATGGAGACATCAATGTGAACCTGTCGGCAGACCATATCAGCATCAGCGATAGTAAAAACGCTTGGGACAGGAGCTGCGTGTGGGAATTCACGTCTTGCTTCGTCGAATGCACCATGGAGCCATACGCAAGTCGTGTTTTAAGCAAGATAAATGCGGGAAATTCCCCTTGCACGACAGCAAGTTTGTTGAGGCCACCTGGTAAGATTGTATTCAACATATCCTCATGTAAGTATACAATCTGAAGTGTGGGCTAATATGCAAACAACTCAGCGCAGACTGGTCAACTTGTCTGAACTTTGTTGCGAGTCACATCTCTCTCTCTCGCCTTACTTAATACTGTGTTTAAAAAGGATACATTATACCGTGCTTTTCATCGTTGACTTAGGAAATTGTTCTGAAGGCCTTGTTGGATTCCTATCTTCAAATACTATCCATCCACAGCTCCTCACCACACTATGCCTTGCTTTCTCCAACTTTTTCTCTTCCCCAGTTGGTGAATGCATCTTACACTTGTGCATTGAGGCTGAAATTTTGCAACTGGTCCAGGATGTGGACACCAACACTGGACAGAAGGGAATGATCAGACTCTACTTCATCAGGGACTCATGCAGGCAACTCTTCAACGACAACCACAACATAAAGAAGCTCTTTATTACGTAAGTGATGGATTCAGGTGCTACTATTCTCTGCTGTATGGTTATTTGTTTTTCTCCCCTACTCTATTGTACACTACTGCTCTATCATACTCTGCTCTTAGCTATTCTGTATCATTAGGGCCCGAGCACGAGAATGCCAGGGCCCCAACGGTGCCCTCTGGCACGAAGTGCGAGGACACTATTGTTTTTGTAGGGATTATTATTATTCTCCGCCAAACGTCCTTTTTTGAAAACTCACGAAAATTGGCCGACACATCAGACCCGGCGAAAATGACAAATTTCTGTAGTGGTTGGGTTCGGGCGTGTTTCTCCGATGTTCATGAAATTCGGTGGGATCATTGCCTTTATGATGAAGGATCTAAAGCATTTTTTTTTTTATTCCTAGTATTAATAGTAATGTTACTATCACCTCTACTGAAGTGTATACTATTCTTTACTATACGGTACTTTGCTATAACTATGCTCTTCTCTCCTTTGAACTACTCTTTTTGAGTTAACACCTCATTGCTCTAATGTACCCCTGCAGTGTGGAAAGACGTTTGATCCATGATATGATGAGAAATACCCAGCTCACTCCTGGTGGTTCCAAGCAATACAACCTGAAGTACTTGGCTCTGCATGTGGTCAAGATCGCTGACGCCAACCTCACTGGTGCAGCCCCCAATGGCAGGATTGAGATAGTTGCACCACAGGTACAGAAGCTGTGATGAAGAGGGAGGTGATGATAACAATGGTGATGATGATGATGACTATGGTAATGATGACAACAGTGATGGTAATGATGATGATGGTGATGATGATGTCTATGGTAATGATAACGGTGATGATAACATTGTTATGATAATGTTAATGATTATGATAACATGATAATGAGGATGGGTACAGGGATGTTATGCAGTATATTATCTTTCTCCATCCGTCCTGTAGCTGCTGCCTCAGAACATGTCATCTATCCCCAAAACATGGCTGCCTGTGGACGACCTGCGCAACATCAAAGAGGATGAAAGGGTTGTGGGTCTGGTCAGTTATATGTGGCATGACCAGTTCCTGGTATGTCCTGTACACCTGTACTCTAACATCCATCAAAAACGTGATCATGATCACTGTATTGATTTGTTTTGGGGTTTTTTTGTGGGCACTGGTTTTGATTAACAATATGTTTTCCATCCAATCCATCTTTATATACAGTATATATCATATGATAACTACTGTATATGTATCCATCCATGACTCTACTGAAACTTTGTCGCCCATATAGTTTGAACAGGAGCATATCTCATCCGTGGTTACCAGGATAGAGTTACTGGGAGAGAAACACTTTGCTAACCTGACCACCTCAGTCAGGATGATCTTCAATGTTACGGGTCACACAAGTAAAATTGTAAGTGTGTTTGTGTATACATACATGTCAAAATATCATTCTGTCTGGTTGTTTAATATTGTGCTTGCGTATCGGACTAGATACTAGGGAATTCACATTGCAAGATTGTCAGTGATTGTCTGCTAGTGTATTCGGTATGTAATAGTGTATGCTTGAAGATTGTGTTGGCTTGAAGAAGCCAAGGCAGCTTACATGATGGTACTTGGATTTATGTATATGAAATCTAAGGCATAGAACTTTGCAGAACTGTCTAAGCCTCCTAATTACTGTTGCCCTCATGATCCACAATAATTAAGGCAAGTTGAATTGATTTAGCCATAGTGTTTTGTCACATGCTATTTTAACGTACCTTTGATCTACTGAACTATTTTAACTTTATGTAGCATCGCCAACTCAAAACTACCCTTTCTTAATTTCAACAGGATGATTCAGGGCTACAGTGTAACTTTTTTGAGGAAACTGGTGGGTATATACATATTTGCATATATACATATTTGCTTGCAACAGTATAAGCAGTGTGGAGAGAAGTGTGACTGTACTTTTTTTGTTATATGCACTGTGGAAGCCAGGTCAAGAGGCGGCACACTTCAAACCAAAACACCAAAGACACAGTTTAGATTAAACAAAAACAGTTTATTTCATGCGTAAGGGGAAAATAGGCATAAACTCAAACATATGTGCTTCCCGGACCGGGGTATTTTTTTAATGTGGGGTTCGTACCTTGGGGCCACCTGCCTGAAAAAAAACCGATTAGCAATTAGCGATTAGCCCCCACTCCTCTGGGGCAGGCACCATGCCCCGTTCCACAAGCCACTCCAACAGTCCTAAACTAGCCAACAACTGAATCGGGGGAGCCAATGACCAAACTGCTGAGGTCTGGAAGAAATGGGCTGTAATTCCAAACCATTCACTGGTGGACTACGTAGGGTGTCAGCCATTTTATAGGGCGTATGCAACAGTTAATGTATACACTATATAATCCACTACAAACTACCCAAAAGCAGGCCCGGTTCAAGCAATCGAGATATTTAAAAGCAGGCCTGGACTGACCATCGGGAGATTTGGGACTACTCTAAATGCCCTGCCTGCGTTGTCACTAATTTGGCCTGCAGCCTTGGCCTGTGATCAGAGATGAACTGGCCATCTGGAGAATTCCCTGGTGCTGGTGGGTGGTGTTGCGTTGTGTAGGTTTTAAGATTTTCCGTGAGGGTGTGGTGGGCCACATAGTGAACTGTATGGATTTTACAGTGTAGTGAGTAATAAATAGTAAACGGTTTGGGACACAGCCCCTAGTCTTCTCCTGAGGGGGAATAGGCGCTATCCAGGGTGCTGATGTCTCACTGCAGACCATGTGGAGAGCTTTCTCAGCCTAGGCACGCTACAATGTGTGCAATTCAAGTTCACAAGAAGAAAGAAATTTTCGTCCGTTTACATTTTACATTTTACATTTCGCATTTTTGTTTTCACGTGAAAGTTTCACAACATTCTTTTATTTAGAAGATGAGCTGAATTAGACTCGCATAACGTTATTGAGTGTTAACGTGATCCTCCTCAGACTACCGCTGGAAAACCGATGGGTGTGAGACTCATATAGACGCTGAGGTTGAGTGCAACTGTAACCACACCACACCCTTTTCCGTCCTATTGGTAAGGATGATACGCTCCTTTTTTTCATTCAAATTGATGTTCAAGATGCTAGATGTCATCACATGCTGTTTATTTCACATTCAAGATTATTATATTTAATACTGGGAGGAAATACAGTATCATCATATCTCTGATGTCTCTATCTCGTGTGTTTCCACTATTCTGTCTGTCCTGCAGATACGAGAACCTATAGGGGAAAAACACTGGAGGATTTTGTCTTATATCAGTTACATAGGCTGCGGCCTGTCTGCCTTCTTTACCGCCTTATCCCTCGTTACATACGCCTTCAGTCGGTAGGTGTGTGTTTGTGGGTGTGCGTGCCGCTGAACATACTGTGTGTTAGTTTGCAATTGGGCCTGAGGCTGTCCTTGCATGTTCCTGTGTATTTTATGCTGATACTTCTTAGATAGCTTTTTTTTATCCAACCTGCTCATGATCAAGTGCCAGAAACCAGAAGTAATGTAACAATAGCAATTAAAGCCATTTTAGACCAAAACACTACTGCTATTGGTCCACCACTGCCTAAAAATGTTTTAATATTTTCTGTTGTACAACACTATGGTAAAAACAAATTACACATTTCTATCCACTTTGGGTCTTGCTTGTGGTTGGACAACTAGCCTACTAACTAACATTTTTCTGTCTAAACTAAATATAAATGAAATGAAATGAAACGCACAGCATTGCTGTCTGTCTGGACACCACAGGTGTGCGGGCCACATTTAAGACCACATTTCCAAACAGTGATATGCAAGGCAGACATGGAAATTCCAACAAATAGCCTTGCATGTCACAGCATTAGCAGTAGCCTTGTATAATAAGATTTGCTTGTTGGGGCCACATATCGCTCTTATTTGGAAATGTGGTCTACACATGCTAAAGGCAATGCACGCTCGCACCCTAGCTCAAGGAGTACGGGGCTGACGCGTTTTATTGATTTGTTTATCTAAATAATCCACATTATCTGGTGCCATGGTCATCAGCTAGTCTTCCTGGGGTCCACACATTCATAATGTTACATTTAAAAAAAAATCGAAATCTAACTAAATTACAAATGAACAATGGAGCAACACCAGACCGGATAAAACACAGAAAGGTACACTACAATAAGTACAACAGAATTAAAAGAACTTCATGAAAAGACAGACATCAGATAGAGACAGACAGACAGACAGACAGGTAAAAAACAAGCACAACAAATGATGAAACAGAAAAACATGCCTCTAAAGCACAAGCACAACCACAATGCTATTGTTATCTGTATGACAGCAAAATGCGTCTTTAGCGCGACGTGCGATAGCGACATCTTGAGGCCGTTCAGGTTACTGCAACCCGTATACGCGCTTGTCTCTTACAGAGCCCGCAGCGTTGACCATTCCACCTCCATCCACGTCTCCCTGAGTGGGGCATTGTTCCTGCTTAATTCCACCTTCCTGCTAAGTGACTGGGTGACAACCGTGGAGCTGGACTGGGTGTGTGTCCTTATTGCTGCTGTCATGCACTATTCCCTGCTCTGCTGTTTTACCTGGATGGCCATAGAGGCACTGCACCTCTACATGCTGCTCATCAAGGTGTTCAACACCCACTACAAACACTACCTGGTCAAACTGTCTCTGACTGGATGGGGTGAGTGGAACCAGTGCAGTTACAGATCAAGGTGGACTCACAAGCGCAAGCTTACCTTACCGCGTGTGTGTGTGTCTGTGCGCGCACGTGTGAGCGTTTTTTTAGGCATCCCTGGTGTAATTGTGGGAGTCTCCGTGGGAGTCTCTGTGGGAGTGAAGGACGCGCAACAGTTATATGGATTTGCAGAAATTACCATGGTGGACAACAACCAAACTAATAAAATGTAAGTCAGTGGTCACTATTTTAGGCAATTCATAACCCATGTGAAAATAATTCAACGTATATTACTCGGTGTGTCACTATACTATGACGCAGTAGTGGCACTGGCAACATGAGTCAAACAACACTAATGTTATTGCCTTACGTCCCGCAGCTGCTGGATCGTAGACAACTCCTTCTTCTATGGCGTGAACGTGGTGTATTTCACCCTCATCTTCCTCTTCAACACCACCATACTGTTGACCGTGGCCTGCAAGATCTGCAAGCTGAAACGAGGGTCCGAGTGCAAACTCGGGCACGGGGGGGCACTGATAGCCCAGCGAAGGGCGCTCTGCAAAATCGGGCTCACTGTGGCGGGTCTCACCTGCCTTCTGGGGACTACCTGGGGCCTGGCCTTCCTGGGCTCAGGCTATCTCAACTACCCCATCCTTTATCTTTTCTGCATTTTCAACTCAACACAAGGTCTGCGGTCAACTTTTTAAAAGTTATTATTATATAGTAAATGTCTTTTCAACTGTTGCCGGAGTGTAGACTTGAAAGTTCCTTTCAACTAGCGTGTCTCCTGCTCCAGGTTTCTTTATCTTCCTGTGGATCTGCGGTACAACCAGGAAAGACAGGAAGAGAGCAGAGGAGGCCAAGATCAGTTCAGCTGCTTTGACCAGTCTTGAAGTCAAATCCAAGCAGGCCCACATTCCTGATGGCAACTCCTAGCGTTAACACACTCCACAACAACCTACTATGAAACGGGTAGCCCTAGTGAAAGCAACCCTACCTGTGAACATGGAAAGAGTAATCCTACCTGTAACTTACCTTAATGATAGCATGATTTAGAAATTCTTGTAAATGTAAACTTTTCTGTGACAATTTTAATCTTTCCTAACAATATAAATAAGTCTTGTTTTGTATTACTTGTATAGTACTTGTATGTGCTGTTGTGGCAATTATTGTGAAACATACATTAATTAATTGGATTTAAAAATCATAGCAGTAATTGATCAAACATGTCATGAATAATTAGGTGCTGTCACATTGTCACATTGTATCGTAAAATATGGTATAATGATGACGTCTGAAAGCTTCCCCTCTCTCTCTGTTTTGATTGTGTCTCAGTGGTGCTGTTTTCCTCTACTTTCTGGTTTTGTTTTGCTCTCACAAGCCGGAACACCATGCTTCTTGGTTTGTTAGTGTAATTTTCCTCACTAACACTAGAGTGTTGATATTACTGATAGGACCTTTCATTTGTGTACGAGTTGTACAAATATGTGCTGTTTGATTGTTTGTGTTTATACTGTAAAATACACTTGTGCAGAACTAGTCAACTTTAAATTCAAAATGGTGAACCCCACCTAAAACTAAAACTCCAGGCTTAAAAACCTAAAAACAAACTAGCATAAAATGTATTATGGAATACCCCAGCCCCAAACCCCCACCTTAAAAATATTCTTTAAGTAAAATTTAACAGAAAAAT
Source organism: Polymixia japonica (assembly GCA_900302305.1). Lineage (NCBI taxonomy): Eukaryota > Metazoa > Chordata > Actinopteri > Polymixiiformes > Polymixiidae > Polymixia > Polymixia japonica. Next base: position 14,536 of record OMKK01065972.1, read on the forward strand.
AAAAGTACTACCAGTAATAAGAATATAACTTTAATAGATATACTAAAAAACAGAGCAAGGATTTTAATCTTGTTATGTGTGACGCCAACTTTAGAAACTGTAATAGGATGCATTTTTCAGTTTCACTTCCACACTAGAACACAACAGCTCCCAGTATGAGCTGACAACTGTTTTACCTCTAATGACAGAATTTCCCTTGAGCCTGAACCTCAGGGAAAACTTCCTCTTTTTCTTGGCACTGTATGATGTGGCTGATTTAGTCATAGTAAAAAATGTCATTATGAGTCTCAATCGGTGAGAAATGCAGCTAGAGTGATGAGCATGTCAGCGTTCAAACATACGGTTTGCTTTCTTTTAGTGAAGAATGTTCTACATTAACCAACTGATGGAAGCTTTGCTCATTCTACCATTAAGATGGGCGCCTGATTCAAACCTGTTGCAAAGCATTTTCTCCTATGAATTAATTGGTTTGAATAAACTACTCATAGTTAGGAGTACAGAGTAAAGTCTGACTTTAGTCATTTCCTGTGACAACGCCGCCCCCAGCTTACCACTAACATGTGATATAGAGATGTGAAACTCCTAATATGTCACAAAGAAACATCAGATGAGCAGAATAACAGTTCATGGAACTTGGTGAGACGATGCCTCCAGTCACTCTCTTACTTAGCATACTGATGTGCTTTTCTACAGTCAAGGCCAAAGGTGAGTTATTTAAATCGGTTACATTTAAATTCCAGGGTAAACCACCCCAAGATAAAACTTTGAAAAATAGTTTATATGAGCTTCCCAGATACCCAGCATTGGTGTCACTCAACCGATTAGTAATGCCACACCAAAGAACAGCATATAAGTGGTGGTTAAGAAAATAAGTGGTGGACAGAATAGACTATTCTCTCTCATACTGCATTCAAAGTCAACTGAAAGTGAAATCTGTGCTTTCAGCTACATCTGCCTTCCATTAATTGGCTGTTTTGACTCATGCTGTGAATGTACCGGTTGATATCTAGGGTCTCCGTTGTCTGTAAAACCTCGCTGGACCAAGGTTTTCAGACAACTAACTTTGTTTTCTCTCTCGACAATCCAGCAGACTACTGTGAGAATCTTATTCAAGCTTGTCATGTCTCGACCCAACTCTGGACCAGGTAATTAATTCAGTGGATAGAAGGCAGGACTTCACCATTTGAGCTGTAATATTTTACTGGCTGCGGATAAAAATGACTTAAAGTGTGATGTAGAAATCCCATAGATATATAAACCAACTGATTCTATGTAGCAATACTTATTTAGAGTAGCCATATTAATTCATGTAAAACCATCAATACTCAAGGTGTTTCATTAGAAAATAATATCAAATGATATTGTTGGGATATGAAATTATATTGTACATTGATGGAATATGTATTGGTAGGTGTTATGAGGAGAGAATTACAACGTGTACAACAAGGGGTAGATTTCTGCCAAACTTCATACGTCTGCTGACGAACACATCTCATGAGGTAAAGATGTATGCAGGCCTCACCTTCCCTTATCATATCTTCATTTAGTAAAAATCCTTTGGTCACAGTCTGACTGTAAAAGAGTTCTGTATGAAATGTTTTATATGAAATATAGCAACAAAACAGCAAAAGGTCAAATAAAGTTTTGACCTTTTCCTCAAGATTTTCATCAAGAAACATTGGAGAGTATTTAGAAAATCTTTGTTTTAGCTAATATGTTACAGTTTCTGCTATTGTTTCTTTATAAGGACATAGCTAAATCAGTGAAAACATAATCAAGTACATAGACTATTTTGGAGACTAGCGATCCAAGACAACTCAGACCATAAGTACGCTATAACGAAGCAATTGATGAAATTTTGGTCAGAGCCAATCGGTATGATTAGGGAAATGAGGTCCAGGTCGAAAATGGCCAGAATTGTCCTTTAATTTGGGGTTAGGGAATCATCTCAGTTTTTAACTGCAACATTCCCACAGATTGTGGTAGAATGATATTATGTGATTCAGCAACTAAGCTGAAATAAAAGATAATAAGTTTATCTACAACATTACCAAATCTGTGCATATCAAAATTGCTAGTTGAGCTTCATGTGTAGATATTTCTTGCATTTGTATGTGTATTCCTATCTTTCCTAGGCTGAACAGAGTCCTACACATGACCACAGGGTGCATATACCATCCTCAGCTCTCCAGAGAAGTAGAGGAGCTGTCCCTGTTGGCTCTGAGGAAAATGTATTGGTGGTTATCACTGTGCTCAACAGCTCCCTCTTCATGGTTGGTAGCTGATTGTAAAATCATACTGGATCACCTAAGCCTAATTTTTGCAGCATTTTCTTTTCCATGCAGATTATATCGAAGCCCTATATTACATCAGTCATCAGAACATGCACAACTTGCATAGGGTAGACACAAGGTGTAATTGTTGATAAATATAGTTGCGGCTTTCTTCCGTCCCTCTTGTCAGTAAGAGCAACAGGAAATAACGTTAAAACTGTGTTACTAATAAAGTTAGTTTGTTGGGAGGTGCTTTACACCGGGCTTTCTCCGTTGCCGCTCCCACCCTTTGGAACACTCTCCCCAGCCACATCCGCCAGGCTCCCACTCTGCCATCATTCAAAACAGCACTAAAAACCCACCTTTTCACCCTTGCCTTCAACCCCTGAGTTTTTTTTCTCTCCCTCACACCTTTTTTTTCTCTTTTCTGATATTAAAGTTGTTTTTGTTTTTTTCCTTTGTAAAGCGTCTTTGAGCACTCGAAAAGTGCTATATAAGTCTCATTTATTATTATTATTATTACTACACTAAATGAGTGTTGATGCTGAACCTTACCCTCACCCCCTGCTCTTGTCTTTCCTCCCGCCCTGTTTCCAGCTGAGTCCACCTCCAAGGTCTCAAAGTAGACAGCTGGACCAGTTTGCCCATAGGCAAGGCACTGTTATGGGGCAGTTAGTTCTGGCAGTGAGGGTAGGGAACCATTCAGTCAATAACCTGTCACAACCTGTCACGCTAACCTTCAAACACAACAAACAGGTAAAGTGACAGCCTTATTTACCTACATATTGCATGAAAATGATACACTGTTTTGGGCTAATTAGGATTAAAAGAACAAGCTATATTGACATTACACTTGAAGATGTTGACTAGGCCTGTACTTAAAATTGCATGCATTTAGTTTATTCTGCATTCACCTTCATTCTATTTTAATACATTGCCTGCCATTGTACTCAACATAGCTCTATTTTTCTCTTATCTACTGTGATCTGCTTTTCCATGTGTTTCAGGCAAACAATGGGACTTGTGTCTTCTGGCAAGAGTCACTGCTGTTAGATGGAACAGGTGGGCACATATCTCCGCCTACAGTATGACTCAATATACTGTACCAGAGAAGAACATCTTTTGCTCTCACAAAAATACTGTACTCTGATCTCTCACTTTCTCCATTTCTGTGTGTGTGTACGTGTGATTATAGGTCACTGGAGCACAGAGGGCTGTGATACCAGCTACAATATAGAAGAATTTATTTGCAGCTGCAACCACCTCAGCTTCTTCGCCGTGCTTGTGGTAAAGTGATTCAGTGACTCTTCCGCTGGCACATTTATCATCACTTCTCTTAACCTATAGACTACTGCCACCCAGTATGTTAAACTAGTTGCCTTTAAAGGAAATGTTCAAATGGCTTGTTAAACACAAAATTAGCAGTCAACAGATCTGTGCAATAACAAACTCTTACATCAATGGACGATGATAGTAGATATAATGCTGTTCCTTTGTCAATGTTGCCAGGTCTGAGCAGCTGTTGAATTAGTGATTTTATTATAAATATATATTTTTGTTCTTTTTCGTCATTTCTTTTCCTGTCCCAGAACCCTAAAATAACAGTGGACTACAGGAATGCTGCCAACCTTAACTATATCTCCTACACTGGATCAGGTCTCTCTGTCATTTTTACTATCATCAGCTTGGTCATCTATATATGTCTACAGTAAGTATTGATTTGGCTTCAACTCAATATGAAAATGAGTTAAAACTCTTGGGTCTTTTCCAAGGAAATTACAAGAGAGGAAGTGGCAAGCGAGGAAATTAATGTCTGTATGTGTGTATGTCCAGTGTATGTCCAGTACGGTAAAATACTGTGTTGTATACTGCTGTCCTGACAGACGCCGGCGTCCTGAGAAGTCCATCAGTCTGCACATGCAGCTAACAGGGGCCCTCTTCTGCCTGCATCTCAGCTTCCTGCTCAGTAATTTGTGGGCTTGGCTGGAGGAGGAGGAGGAGGAGTGGGGCTGCCGGGTCCTGGGACTCCTCCTACACTGGTCTCTACTGGCCACATTCAGCTGGACAGCTCTGGAGGGCTTCCACCTCTACCTTCTCCTAGTCAAGGTCTTCAACATCTATGTCAGGAGATACTTGCTCAAACTCTGTTTAGTGGGATGGGGTGAGTGGAGTCTGGATTTGCTGGTTTATGTCAAAACTAATTGGGACCGCCCTATTAATTAACTTGAAACAGTTTTACACTGTGCTTCCCTCTGCTAAGTCACAGTTGATCTGAAATAAATTAATCAAAACAGGCTTACAAGTCATTTTTAACACTCAATATCAGATTAGGCTTCTTGAAGTATACACTGTAAAACTGCTGTTTTCCTTCCTTGATGCAGGTGTTCCTTCCATGATAGTAGGAGTTTGTTGGTTTTTAGGTGTCTATGGCAAACACACTTTGCCAGTGAGTGATGCCACCAACCGCTCAGCAGCATATGAAATGTAAGATGGTATTTATTCACTGTGATTCCCAATACATATATGGAATTGCCTTAGGGGTTACAAACTAATTAAAAATGAATTGATTTGGATAATCAATTGAATTCCTAAACAATACACATATTGAGTCTAGCTCTGCCTCTTCATTTTTTGCCTATGACCAGTTTTGTAGAATTGTTCAATCTTTCCCCGCATCTGTCTAATTTAATGCTGTGCAACTGGGTAATATACTTAATCAAAAGGATGATTAGCAAAGTTTTGCTGTTTGAATGAGGAAGGGCTCTCACTGATCTCATTGGTGCTTCACCTAGTGTCTGTTCTACTGAGAGTTGTTCCACTGAGAGCAAGTATCCTAACTGGTTGGGCATTTTGGAAATTGGTCAGCATTGGAAATAATACATTTAAATGTTTCACAAAATGTAGTGCATTATTGGGAGGAGAGGAGGTGGATTACATAAAAAAAAAGTGAAAAAAGAATTCAATATTTAAACCAATGAAAGTTTTAAATAGTTGTCTTTTAAATAGTTATAGTGAAATCTAATAAAAAAACATTACTAAGAAATAAAATGGCTTTCATTTTTGCAGTAACCCTAACACAGTGTTGTGATGCTTTCCACTCATTTGTCCCCTGCAGATGCTGGATCAAGACCAATTCCCAAGAGGGGCTATTGGTCACCATTGTTATGGTAACATACATGGGCCTGGTCCTCCTGTTTAATTCGACCATGCTGGGGTTGGTGGTGGTCAAGCTCTGGAGGCTGAGGGGAAACACTGGGGGTAGAGAAGGCAGTAGTGGGTGGACGATGGACAGAGAGAAGAGGGCCAGGTTGTGCAAGAACTGCGCCACGATACTGGGCCTCAGCTGTGTGCTAGGGTTAGCTTGGGGCCTAGCCTTCAGCACATACTCCTTCCCCCTCCCTGGGCTCTACTTGTTTACCATACTCAACTCCCTGCAGGGTCAGTATGTGCATGATCTTCATATGCAATGAATAACAGAGAGACAGTGCATTGTAACTTTAATTCCCAATTTTCCTTCCTGTCTTTAGGTGTATTCATGTTCCTGTGGTCCCTGGCATTGACTTGCAAGTCTCAGTCAGATAATAACTCCTCCGTCAAAGACCCTTCCACCCAGAAGATGATGGAAACCAGCTTTAAAAACTGACATTCAAAACTGCAATCCAAAATTGCACATAACCTACATTAGGTCTTTGCTCGGATAAGGTCAACATCGTTTGTATTGTATTGTCTTAATGATAACACTTGTGTTTGATGTCCATCACGTTGATACACATGTAAATAAAGCTTGCATATATTGGTCCCACCCCCTTTTCTGGTTTTGCGACACACGCAGCCTTTACGGCAAGCAGACACATAACACAACATCGGTCAGAGACAGAGACGAGCAACATGGACCCAAACACGACGATTCTGCGAGTGAAGAGAAAGCGGGGAACCGACCCCGCGGATGCTCTGTTGCTGGCGTGCAAACGTATCCGGCCAGAGACGTCTCAGAGCCCGGGAGAAACTGTACCGGAGCCCGACGAAGCCGAGGTGGAAAACTCTGTCTTCAAACTCGTGGCGACCGTAGCGACCCAGGTAAAAAAAGAGGCCCGCTGGCAGAACCACGGCGCTGGCTAAACGTCAACGGAGCTGTCTGGGAGGAGGAGGAGGAGGAGGGGGGATACAGGTTTATAAACATACGAGCTTTTAACGTGACTTACCGCAAACGTTGAGTCGAGTTGAAGGGTCGGCGGTTGGTAAAGATGACGGATGCTACTTAACGCTAGAACACAAGCCTCTCTAACGAACAACGCTAGCTATGTGCTAAACGACGACGCTAGCTTGCAGTAGCCGAAGCTAATGATGTTGAACCTAGCAGAGCGGATAGCGCTTTTAAACCAAACTGACGATAAACGGTGAATGTATTTTTTTTATCTTGTACTGTTTTCATTTAGGTTTCTCGTAAATCGTTGAAGCTTGGTTTGTCTTCTTTTAAATCAAATAGCGTGTTTACTGTAATATACGTTTTTTTTGTCATGTCGTGTCTATAATGAATGCGGCGCCCCGTATTTCAGCGATACGTAAGGTCTTTGCTTTCAGAATAGAAATATTTTTACGTGACGGTCGTCTCAAGTCACACTTGCGGTATTGTGTATTTACGTGCGCGTTCACGCGGTACCTAAGCGTGTCCCAATTCTTAACGCGCAAACACGCAGTCCGCGTAACGCAGGAATCCAGACTAACTTTTTACATTTGCTTGCACTGGTGCGAACTAACCTTTTCATTTAGGTTCACCGGCACATCTTTTAGGTGCACCCAAAACTTCTCACCGCGTCTTTTGCCGCCGCAATAATACATTTTAAGCATATTTGTGGGTTCCCATACACATTGGTAATTTCTTAACACGTTATGCAAATGATTGTAAACGTAAAGGTGCAGGTTAATGTTTTTTTCTTTATTTAAATCACAGCACAAACAAGAAATCGCAATAACATCAATTGTTTAAAAAATAAATTTAAAAAGTACTGATGTTTGAAGTGCTTGACAAACTGAGATAAATAAATCAAACTCAAATAACAAACAAGTGTGCTCTGCTCCCAGGTCCTCCCAGGCAGAATATCCCCCCCAGCTGGCCCATGTCCCTCAGACGGCCAACACAGTCAACGACTAGTGACTAATGACTATAGTTAATTAGGGGTGGGCGGATCGATGCCAAAAGTATCGATACTACAGATAGGATGTCTCGTTTTGAAGATCGATTCTAACGTCAGTACGGTCGATACCAAAAAAGAAAATGGATCCGTCTCTCTCTCACACAATTTAATTTCATAAACGGGTAGAGAACCCATCTCTGCAAACTGCGTTCAGGTGTCATCTTCGTGACAAGAGTGTAGACGATGTCCTGTGCAAACAACGTATGATGACTGCAAACAACGTATGATAACTTCATCACTCAGTCAGTGAGTCAGTCAGTGATAGACATTCGCGTTTATAGGGCTGGCCTGTGACGCTACACACTACTACATGTAAGTTATTCTTGTTTTAGCACTAGCTGTAGATAAAATATATATCTTATCTTAATACATCGTAGCATGCATTAAATAATGTCCAATAGAAATTACAATGCATTTGAATGATTATTAGCATGCGCAACTGGATGATGTCATCAATCCAGTGTCCCAAATGTGTTCTGCTTGCACGTACTTGGGCCTACACTTGGGTACTGTTGATGTTTAACGGAAAAGTGGGTACTTGGCTAAGTACAAAGACTGCAAGTGTGTGTTTCTTCTGCTTCCTTTATACCCTAACAACTAGTGACAACAACTATTTGGCCCTGTCTCATTACCCACACTTGTGGTCTTTGTACTTAGCCAAGTTGCCACTTGTGGGATGTATTTCCATTAAAGGAGAAATTCACTTATAAAACTAACTTCAGCTGAATTCCAACTGAAGTTTGTAAGTCCACATAATATTGACGGCGTTAGAAGCTGATTCAGCAGGCTGCCTTTGGGGCCTATTGTTATTTTGTCCAGAGTTCAAAATGGCATACAAATGCTGCATAATTCAAGGGTTCTATAGCCAAACAATTGCACAGTGAGTCCAAAAAGCATATTTCCTTCAGGGTTTAGCCTTGTTTCATCTTCACAATTTCATTTTGAAGTGCGCTCCCGCCCACAGCCAAATGCATGTAGATCGGGAATAAATATCCAATAAATGTAGGAAATGTGAATATTTCATTAACATAATGACATGGAGGTTGCAATGGAGAGCCAACATAAAAAAAACCCAAAACCTGGAATCTTCTACTTCACTGACATTACCTAATAAACATATTTATATTCAGAAAGCAAAGCTAGTAATTTGCCAGTTGACAGTAAAGATCGCTTTATAGTCTTGCATCCTACTCTGCCCTGTTATGTCCAGGATGCTCCTGTACAGTCGCAGGTGCGAGAGGCTCTTGCCCGACCCCGTGTGGCCCATGCACTGCGCCCTTCTGCTGCCAGCTCACACAGGATTGTCGGGGACCTACGGAGTGCCAAGTGGAGCACTCGGCGAGAGGAACGCTATCGTATACTCTCCAGCCACCGTGCAGGGCTGGCAAGCCCAGCTGAGTGCCAAAACCCCCAAACGGACACCACAGAGGGGGTCGAGGAGGCTGGGGAGGTTGGAAAAGAGCAGGAGAAATGTTTGGGTCTGGGCGAGGTGCAGGTGGTTGATCTCATACATGAGAATACAGAGGACCAAGATAAAACTACTGGCAAGGTGAGTTAGTGCGACACCCTGTATCAAATAGACTTTACCTAGTGTTGTCTGAACCTCTTCTTGTATTTGTATATTTAACTATGTAGCATTGGCCTTGATGGTTGCACATTGCACATCTGATTTGTACATGGTTGCAAATCTTGGCCAATCCACCATATTAATCACATCTTTTTCTTTTTCTTTTTCTGAACACATGGAGCCCTGCACTGATCGAGAGCTAATCTTAGTTTTAATTTGTATTTTTTTCCCTCCACTATAGCGTGATCTGTCTTTGTATCTTAACTGCCTTCACAATTAAGCTGCATTAGAGGCCTCCATCATCCAAAACATTGTTTATATGGATAGCTACAGATGTGCCACATTAACTAGCATATTCCTCCCTATGTCCTGCAGACATTGTCCTCGGACCCAGAAGTGATCCTGTGTAACAACATGAAGATGCTCCGGGAGCACCTGAGTCTGTCCGGGGAGGGGCTGGGGGCGGAGCACAGAGAGCAGGAAGACGACTACGTTTATGACCTGTACTACCAGGAAACGGTCACACCGGGCTGGATCCAGGACATCCTGTCTGTCAGGGCCTACGCAGATGAGGGAGAACTGGTGTGTGGATTGATGGATGAAAAGATGAATGAATGATTTGTTGCAAATTGGAGTGAGTTAATGAATGAATACATAAATGAATCTGGGAGAATGGACATTGAAATGTGAATTGGAATAATGGCCGAGTACAGACACATTCCAAACTCATTGGCCAAGCCCGGATGCACCCTTTTTTATGTGGTTTCTGGTGAGTTAGCACCATCTTCCTGCCAAAATGCAAATCCTACATATCTGAGAAGCCATATAGCATTTAGCAGCAATGTACCCGGTGGTGCCCGGGTTAAATGGACACAAAGCAATATTTTTGTGTACATTTAAAATTAGTTGATGTAACAGGATGGCAATCCTGTATGCATGATAATTTTTACGAAAACCTAGTTTTTGGATATGCAGTTCATTTCACACATCTCTGCCACTGTACGAATTGACCACATTGACCTAAATTAAAAAAAAAAGCTGACATGACTCGAATAACAAATTTAGTAACAAATCACAAAAATAGATTGATTTTGGACACTGGAAAAAAAAGGATAAAGTACATGTTACAGTATAAATGTGACTAATGTGTTTTTTGACAGAATTCTATCATAAGTGTCCAGGCTTGGCCACCACGATGTTGGATTATGTCCGCCTAAACTGGAGTGTCACTCATTCTGCTTGATGCTGCTCATAGCGCACTGCTTAACAGAAAGGAGAGGCCTTCAGGCAAATGAGCAGGGTTGTTGTGTATCCTAGGTGCCTGACCTAGTGGTTCATGAGGAGGAGGTGTATGAAGATGAGGATGATGAGAACGAGGAAGGCAACTGGAGGAACGACTATCCTGACGAGGACAGTGAAGAGGACGGAGAGGAGCGCTACGGTGGTACGTTGGTACATTCTTTGCTTTAAAAAAAAAAGAAAACGCACATTTTGTGCAGTGGCTTTCCTAGACGTGTCATGTCAGCAGATGTGTAACTTACAGTATTGTCATCTATGGGTCATTAGAAAACTCATTCATTGTCACTCCTACAACTGTGGGTCCCTGTGTGTGCAGGTTACTGGGAGGAGGAGCACTCGTACAGCAGGAGGAGCTGGGAGCGCTATCAGAGGGAGATGCTGCACGAGCTGGGTCGCCACGGGGAGGATGACTATGAGGAAGGCGACCAATATGACTCTGACTGATCCCTCTGTGCCCCTGCTTCCATCAGTGGATGTTCCTGATGCCCTCTCCAGAAATAAGACCTGCTGTACTCCCTAGACAGCTGTGTAGA
>OMKK01065982.1:0-12908 GCA_900302305.1 Polymixia japonica
AAGCGTAGTCACAGAGCACACACATGTGTAAGGTGTGGGTTACACGTGGAGAAAGCCGTAGGTAAACTGAGGTTGGTGTGACGATTTCTGAGACGGAGGCGTTTATTTCACATCAAAGTAAAAGTAGAGAACGCAGGGGTTCTCTGCTGAACTTCCTCTGGAAAACACTGACTTATTGCCTTTTACGTCTGCGTCTAGTGGTTGGAGTTCCCTGCTGCAAAGTACAACTGCGTCCCTAGACCTGCAGACGGAACCCCGGGTAGCGAGGAATAGGCCTGCACACAACTCTGAGGCCTGCTGGCTTAAAAAATAATGCTAGCTTTGAAATCTCATTTCAGTTTTTCCAATATCCAATATCCTCTAATGAACGGATCCATTGTTCCATTGAACAGGTCCAAATGTTATCAGCCTGCATCCCCAGAAGAACATATGCCTCATTACTACATACATACTTTCGCGTATGAGATGAACAGTGTGTTTAGATCAGACTCAGACTGACACAGAGAGGGCCTGGTTTGGATGTCTGCTCTGGTCCTGAGCTATTAGTGGTGTGGGACAGTCTGACAGCTGGAAGAGGATTCTGGCTGACAGACCCCCCCCCCTTCCTCTACCTCTGTGTCTCTACTGGAAGCCGGTGCTGTGATTGGAAGTATGTTAGCTGTCAGTGTGCGATAACCTAGTGACCACACACTTCCTTTATCACTCATACATTTCCTACCCCTCTTTCTCCCACTGTTCCTCTGTCCATGTATTCACCTCAGCTTGGGGTTGCCCTATCAGTGCCACCATGGACATAGAAAAGGATTATTTTATACAGTATTGCATAACGTTTTAAAGAGGCTGAACGCGATCTTGGTGAATATGTAAGTAGTTTGTAAATATGTAAGTATTTTGCTCTCATTTTGGTCCCAGATGGTCAAAGTATAGTTGTTACATACAATCTATGAACCAAATCCCAGTTTTGCCTCATTCTGCAACGGAATCTCTGGCTTACCAGCACAAGATTAGGTCGCCATTTTCCTGTAGCTGTCGTCTTGTGTACCTTTGACTTGATTGACAGCTTTCACCTGAATGTGCATTGGGGTTGCAGGGCCCGCCCAGGTCAGTCCATTGACTCCACACATGCATTCACTGACATGCTTGGATTGCAACGAGCACATGGCCGGGACCTACCGCTGCTGAATGGCGCTACTTTAACAACTATACGCTGAAATTATACAAAAATCACGTAGGGCTTCTTTAATGAATGTGAAACAATTGTTGATAATAGTTAAAACAATAAAACATACTTCACTTTCTTATGCTGCGTTCATCATCCTTTTCCAGTCAGTACCCTCCAGTCATCCATTTTGGACATTTAACCCCTTGCTTGTGGACAAGATTTCTAAATTGATAATTTGCTACTATGCTGCTGAAGGTCTTAACTGGGTACTTTTTAGAAAGCACTGCCCCCTGGAGGCTTATCGGCATCAATGTCCTGCAATTACTTTTTAAAATTATTCTTACCTGAAGACTTGCAAGCCTGCAATAACAAAGGAAAATAACATTATCGAACAATTACTGAGCCCCATAGCTAGAACTGCAGGGCTACCTATTGGTTAAAGAAATCGTACCCCTAACCCCTAACCCTAACAGAGACGACCCAAGCTCAAGTCCCTGTGTCACCAAACCACATCATATCATCAGTGTCCTAGAGTAAGAGACTGTGTCGCTACCAGCTCCAGGGCATGATTCTGGACCCGACCTTGTGCTCTGAACTCCCTTGAAGGGGGTAAGCTGAAAAACACAAATCCCTGCAGGGATTAGTATATGAATCACATGATTGGAAACAAGCAATTAGAGTTTGTCCTGCCCCATCATATCATGTCACACCTATTAAACAGCACCTTTTTAAGAGGTAATTGGAAAAAGTGACAACGCTACTGCAATATAAAGCTCTTTTGGATGTAAACATTTCTGAACCGAGTCCACAAAGTCAAGACTCACATTCATTGTCAGGGAAGGAGCAACATGCTGTAAATATGTGTCACAGATTGTATATCACAGATTATTGTCTTGGTTACCTGATTTGATTTGTTACTTTGGGAGAGAGTCACAGAGAATAACGTATACGGCTTCTTAAATAAAGTGTCATTTTATTTGAACTCTAGGACAGGGAAAGGACCCCTTCTTCTCCAACACATTCCTTGACTCACGAGGGCCGCCGGTCCCAGGACCTCAGGGTCCCCCCGGACCTATAGGTGAGTGTTTCTCTCTATGTCACAGTGTCACCTCCATACTGGGATCGCCCAGTCTAGGTTTTCCTAAATGTACAGAAGGTTTATGTGTTATGGTTATATGCTTTCAAAGTTGTCAATGTTTCAAATGCTTTTACATACATACATTGTCTATAATAGAACTGTGTCTTCTTACTTTTGTTCCAACAGATACATACAAAGCATAACCATGTCACATCATTCTCCATCACACACTCAATATTTTTGCTGCCCTTTCAAGGTGATGTCGCTTCCATTGTCATGGGGTTGTATGTAAAGTTGACTCTTTATGTCTAATACACAGGTCCTGCAGGTCCTAAAGGCCCAGTGGGAGCTCCTGGCCAGCCAGGACAAAATGTAAGCTCTGTCTCTTAAGATGCTAGCGGACAACACTGACATGCTAACTTAAAGTAATGTTTTAAGCACTCTAGCATATGTGGCGATACAAATTCTGACCATACAGAGTTTCTCTAATGCGAGCATGGATGTTATGTCTGACTCTGTATAGGGGAAACACGGAGCCCCTGGACTGCAGGGCCCTGTGGGGCCAAAGGGAGAGCGTGGGGAGAGAGTGAGTACAACGTCCAGGGCTCAATAACTTTTACCGGTTCCTTTATCATTTACCTCAGTTTATTTAGTCCACTTCCTTAAACGGCCCTCTATATAACCTGTGTTTGGCTTTTCAGGGTCCTTTAGGTTATCCAGGAGAGAGGGGCTTCAGAGGAGAGCCGGTAAGCCACGCCCGCCCTGCTGCACTATGGCCCTGAGGAATACGGCCAGAGTAAACTAGTGCATGAGGGGAAACATCAACACATGTCACAGCCGGTTAAATTACTGTAAACTACACAAACCAGCGACACCACAGACTCGGAAAGAGCGGGTTCTTTCTATCTAAGTACACCTCTGCGCCACGTTCAGGGACGTTTTGAAATGAGTCACCAATTCTTCTGTTGTTAATGTTTCTCCACAGGGAGCACCAGGCCCCAAGGGAGAGCCAGGAGAAAAAGGCTTGCCGGTAAGACAGTGGTTGGTGGCATCTGTTCACCATGTACTTCACACTCTCACTTGGTAGCACAGGACATGTTCAGGAACATGTTGCCCTTAATAGTGAGATAATCTGAGCTGAATCCCCAAGATGTACTAAGAATCCTGTGTTGAGCATTAAAACATTTACTCTGTGTCTGTCTAATCCCTACTTTTCTTTTACCTCTTTTTCATTTTACAAGACCAATCTAAATGTAAGAGGCTTTTGTTTATGATATCACACGTTTAGTTTACACTGCGATTGTTCTGTTCAGTGACTTCAGTTCAATCTAACCATGACCTACATACAGCATGTTTTATTTACAGTTACCATGTTTACACGACTGTGATTGGCCACAAAGCGATGTTGAACTGCATCTCTTGCATTTGTATTATAAGTCTGTACCTTTTTATGAATACTCATGGCAAAGTATTTTGTGTGCTTTCATTGTTTCTGTTTAAGCATATGGGATTTTAGTTGGTGATTTGTGTGTTTGATTTTGTGTGTGATGTGTTTTGGTGTTGATGTTTTGGTCCTTGGGGTGTGCTCTGGACTGGTGTCCCTTGTCACAAAACTATCATCTTGAGCCTAAAGCTGTCTGACTCCCTCTGCAAGCTGCTGTCTCCATGGCTACCTTTCACAGTCACATTCTCAGCATCTAACTTTGGCATATACATATACATACAAAACAATGTACATGCTGTAATAGCATCTCTCATCAGCAGATGTGTGTATTGTTTTTAAATTCAGAAAACACTGTACTCTATACATATAATATGGTATTGTGGTACTCTTTACAGACCTTACAAAGCTTAATTAAACACCAAGAACGTGTGAGATGTATATGCCAAATTTCTCCATATGTTTTGGTGGTGGGTAGTGTTGGGTTTAGGGGTGGTTTGCTCTGATGTGAGTGGAGTGGATACAGCTATTCTTTTTTTATCCCACAGTGCAACCCTGCATGGTTCCATCTTTTTACATCTACTGCAACACATACAATTTCTTTTCTGGATGCTATGTCAAACTATGGAATGTATGAAGAAATTCAAATCACACCAATAACACAGAACAAAGGCAAGGTAGCAGCAAATTGTTTCTAAATAATAATAACAATAATACCATTACAGCTTTTGGGAGTATTTTGTCTGTCAAAAATAACCATACTGTATTCATACATACAGTATACAGGATTAAAAAATATGACTAAAGATCTGATTCGCTGTGACCTTGCCTTTATTTCTAAGTAAACCGTGGGCATGTCTTATTAACCACTGGATTTCTT
This sequence comes from Polymixia japonica, assembly GCA_900302305.1. Lineage (NCBI taxonomy): Eukaryota > Metazoa > Chordata > Actinopteri > Polymixiiformes > Polymixiidae > Polymixia > Polymixia japonica. The sequence continues at coordinate 4,562 of OMKK01065982.1, forward strand.
AGTGGGAATCATTCACCCAGACACCAATATCATCAGCTGTTATTTGCATGCTGTCTGCTGCAACTGTTATGGTCTTGGCTGCCTCTGTCTGTTTAACCTCTTTTATTCAACTCCTTTGTTTTTGAGGTGATGACTCATAACCGTTACCAGATAAACACCACTCTCTAATTAGTTAAAGAACAGCTGAAACCAGATGACTACAGAGACATCAATGCTGTTACACAGTGAAAACGCCTGGGTGGCTGTAGTGACCACAGCGGTGTTATGAACGATGTGTCTCTGAAAACACTTGCCTGGCTGAATAGCTGCCCATGAAAAGGAATGTGGATGGCATGATCAAATGTAAATGTTGGTACAGTGTGCTCCGGTTGCGTAGTGTCTTCAACATACGGCTGGTCTATGATGTGCATGCAGCTGTTATCCAGCCCCGCATGGCAGAGACTGGATTGGTATAGCAGCATGGCCAAAGAATGGGGGAGTTAGAGAGAGATATGTGGATAATAGAGAGTGCTGGGCAGATACATGGACTGTTTTTAACCTTCTAACTGCTGAAATGAATTGAAAAAGGAAATGACTTGCACCTTGGCGAGCAGTTGTTTGGCTTGTGCTCCTTACCTTGACGGCTGTATCTATCTTCACAGGGGGACGGAATACATCAGATCAGAGAGGCGCTGAAGATCTTAGCCGAGAGGGTTTTAATCCTCGAGACTATGATCGGTATTCATGGTGAGTAGGAGGCCTGAGGCAGGGTCAGCTTTAGGCAGGGGTCAAAGGTAGGATCTCACACGGCCGATCACACTTCACTCCTGGGAGACAGGGAGTGTGAACTAGTTGCAGGCAACCCCGGGACCATGCCTGATGTTTCCAACCCCTCACACAATCCCCTTGTCACTGCTCTTTGATAGGACATTAGCTTGCAGATGTTCCAAGACTTGCAGGCAGACCTTGAGCTTCTTGCTCGCAGGGTGACGCTGCTGGAGGCTATCATATGGCCAGGTAATGCTGAGATACATCTTCACCCGCAGCTCTACTGGCAAATATCCACATTGCCCTTATGGCACAGGAGAGTGTGGACCATTCACAGTGATAGACAGAGTGATAGACACGTTTTTTTAGTCACTAAAAAGTCGATGTTTGAAGAGATGTATTCTTAAATAGTGAAATTGTGTTGAATGTGACAATTATTTTGGCAACACCAGGCATTTTCATACGGACCTTGCTTAAATGGAGGTCTAACAAACAAATTGAATATAGCTAATCATATTCTTATCAAAACTTGAGCTTTTTGACGAATTAGGTAAATAATTTGTATGCAGAGATTAGGAAGTCGGTGGCTAACCATTGCCAATTGCCAACAATTGCCAATTCTATTGAGTTGTTGGCTACATCAATTAGTCTGGTTAGGGTCAGGGTACATGTGTGCACATCCATCGGTGGATAGGGTAGCCTGGTGCCAACTCCTTTCTTTCTTCAACAGAGCCTGATCTAGGGTCTGGGGATGGTCCATTTGGCACAGCATCCCCTAGTTTCTACAGAGATAAGCGAGCAGGCGTGCCTCCATATCGACTTGCCTCATCTCATCTATCATCGGACACCAAGGTTCAAGGGAAGTAGCCCTGCTGACCCTGACACTCAAATGATTCAGATCTTATTGATACCCTTTTTGGGCTGTACCATCAGATTAAAGGTGGGGGACACCTCAGGGAAACTCCACTGATGCCCCAGAATGCCCACCTCAGTTGGGAACCAGTGCAACCCTTACCTGCCATATCTACACACCCTCCAGACACAGCAGCTCCTTCTGTATCCCATTTCTTCAGCTACAGCTTGGACTTAAGTGCAGCCTCAGGAAAATAAATGTATGTTTTAATAAAAAGGAAAATCTATTTGGGAATCTTCTGTGGTGCTCATCAGGCTGAAAACTATTCTGGACAATAAGGGTCATTAGCAATAATCAATCAGTGGAGAAATCAGGTGTGAGAAAAAAATAGGCTGGATTTGAGTTTGTTTTGGCTATTACAATGTGTCCGGAATCTGAAGAGATTTCATTATTTAAGTAAATTGAGCATGTACAGTTTGCAGGACACAAATACAAAAACAAACCTCTTCTAATATTAATTTTGTTATACTTCTATCATATTGTTAACTCAATGTAATATAGTGCACTAAAAAGATGAAGACATCTGTCACTGAAATATCAATTGCTAATAGTGATTTGAATTGAAGTTTTCTGTGTGAGTGTTATTACCCTTAAAATACAAACTGATGAAGTTATTTTATTTCAGTGCAAAAGAAAATGCACAAACTGCATTGCATTCTGGTTTGGTTGCTTATTCACTGAAATTGTCATACATGATGGTGTATTCTGGAAACCTAAAATAAGAAGAAAAAAAACTACATCAAAGATCAGCTTCATATCTCATCTTTTTATTAACCTTTGGCTTTCCATTTCAAACACACAGACTTCTTTGTCACACACGAGGAAACAGTGAAATTGTCAATGGAATCTAAACACATTTTACCACTATTGTGTTGGTAAATTTAGACTGGCTAAACTGTCCTGATATAAAGACTTGATAATTGCTTTTTAATCTTACGTCACACATGTTGTGAATTATTTAAAATGATCAACTGTAGTTTGTTTTCTACGCTGATGTGTAACTTCATTTTATATTTTGAGCGTTGTTTTTTGTTTTTTTTAATTGCTTGCAAATGTGTAATTGTGTTAATATAATCCTGTCTAGTTGGTCGGTATAATAAAAAAATGTTCTGTTTTTTTTTTAAATGTCACTTGTCCTCCTTTTGTCATATCGTTCATTAAACACTAAAAAAATACATTCACTCTATGATGTACATTTTATGTATAGCAACACAATTTGTTTACCAAATAGTGAAGTTTGCAGCTTCAACTCACAATCTTTGAGTAAGGACACATCAGTTCATCTTCTTCACAGTTTTTGACAATCTCTTCTTCCAATTAAGCCCACAGGGAATATTTAACATCAGTTTAGCTCAGCAAAACCCAAGCATATCTCAGCAATATTACACAAGGTCAGGCTCACTGTTTCAGAGTCTGCTTGACCACTATATGTTGTTCTGAGAGTCTTCATATTGCCTCAGATGCAAATGGCAAAGTGCTCTTCCCTTTTGATACTACCACAGCCTGTTCCCCAACACGGTCATCAATTAGTAAGGAGATGGCGCCATCTAGTTGCTTTGAGGCTGCTAATGCCACCACAGCTTTCTCGGTGGGGAACCCCATCCTCTCCAGCTGCTGTAGTCTGAAACAACATCAGTCTTTTGACAAACGGCGACATTGACATTCACATCAAACATATATCTTTATTTGGGGGACTAACAGAATATTTATTAATTCCAAAACAACATATCCACCATTTCAAAAACAAAACATCAGATATTCCCAATCCATTGAGGTTTTTTAAAAAGCAACTGAAAACACATTTTTACTCATTAGCATTTAACTGTGTCTGACCTTGTATTATTTTCTGCCTTTGTGTGTGTTTTGATTTTAGATTTTTTCTGTCTGTCTTGTAAAGCACTTTGGATCAAACCTGTTTTGTGTTTAAAGTGCGATATAAATAAAGTTGACTTGACTTGATTTGAAAAAAAAAATCACCTGAAAGTAAAACTCATGATTATGGAAGATTATGATTATTACTAACCTAAGAGAGGACACTGATGACTTTGGCACCTCCACTTTTGCATCAGGGTCCTCCGGAGCATCCCTTAAAGAGGCCAATATCCCTGCCCTTAGCATCTCTTCTTCCAATAATTGTGCCTCAGATAGTCCAGATGACCCTTCCATTGGCCAGGAAGGCACAGGCTCGAACCATGAGCACTGATTCCCAAGTGAAGGATCTCTGATGAGGGGCACATTGGAAGGAGCTGCCTGATATATAGGCATTGTCTGAGAAAGTGAGCCAGACCTGTAAAACCAGTTTAAAGGGTAAATCATCAAACCTGCCATTGTCGTGTAGGCATGTAGTGAGTGAGGATATTCAATGAGACTGTTGACTTGAATTAGATGATTCACACCTCTGCGAGGAGGTGTAGGTGGGCAGCCTGAATCTGGTGGAGGTGAGAACACATGCCCAATCAGGAATGAAGTCAAAGATTCTGGCGTGCTCCAGTTCCTGTAAAATTCCAATGAAGGACTGATGATCTTGAAAATATATTAAGTAACATAAAGAAAAAGACTGGCAAAAGCAGGACAGTGTCATTGAGGTTTAAACAATTTAACAATGTAAACACATCATATTATACAGGTTTGTTTTGTATTAAATAACAGGTAAGGATACAGTTGTGCCCAATGCATATGGCACAGAAGTGAAGCAGGGCAGGTGTACTGGGCAGCAGCAGCAGACTGAGGAGCAAGTGCAGCCAGGGTAGAAACCAGACTGGTACACATCTCAACAGCCTCTTCTGTTTCACTTGAAGACACTGAGTTGTAAATAGAGCCAGCTGGGTGGCTGAGTAACCGCAGATCCGACTAGCCTCACCCCCACCAATAAAAAGGACAAGGGCATACAGAGGAGGTAATAGGGCCATGGACAGAATGGAGAGGGCAAGGAAGGTGACTGTGCCCCAGCGTCGCTCCTGACAAGGTCCAACCAACAGCAGGAGAATTGCATTGATGAGAAGAGAAGGCAAATCATCATGACTGAAGGCATAAAGGAACAGATCTGAGAGAGCACGGTTGTGAGGGGGAAAGAGAAAGAGCGTGGTTATTAGTTGGTTCCAAATGTCTTTATGAAGAGGGTCTCTGGTGTGGCTGTCACATCAATTGTCATATTTACCTCGGAACTTTGGGAAGTCTCCACCTGGGCCTAAGTTCAAACATACTTGAACACCCCCAGAGTACACCAGCAGCATTGCTGTTAAAAATAAAGCTGTTCCGAGGAAGAAACCAGGGCGATTTGACCCGAACCAAAACCATACCGAAAACATACGGTCAAGCATTATGAAGATAAGTCAATGTTACTTGTACTCAGTTGTCCCTTTCGAGTATTCTGCTAAACATCTGTTTGTAAACATAAGATGAACTATGCCTAGCACTACAGGAACATGATGAAGTATATCCTAATTTAATTTCCAAAGTCCCAAAGACACTTAAAATAGGAGTCTGTAATTAATCACGATTTGCTGGCTGTTAAATCTTCCTCAGCTCCAGGCACCAAGCAGGGCTTCGTACATTGTCAAAAGATGTTTACTATCACGATTAGACGTTTTGTGCCTTTCCAATAAGTCTTGTCTATTCGAAAAAGGCTATGTCCTTTATACAAAGGCACGGCTATGTTTTTTTAAAATAAGGAAAACAGTAATAAATAAATAAATTGTCAGCAAGTGCCAGCTTACTGTCAAATTTAGCCAATTCAGCTAACGTTAGCTGTGATGATAATATTCCATTCTAGCATTTCCAGTTCCTTTTCACCCTCCTCCTCCAGGTTTGGGCGAGTCCATTTCAATTGTCAGTATTAATGCGTGTCTCTTCTGGATAATAACATATACTGCAACACGTGACATATGTTATTTAAGATTTAATTATACAATGATTGAAATTTCCTGCAAAGTTGAACAATGGACGTTTCTACAATATCAAATTCACCACAACTTCAAAGACATAGAGTTACAGTGGTTTATTCCAACACTGACCGCACCAGTGCGCAAGCAAGCCACGCCCACCTTGGGGTGGGATAGTGTCTACTTTTGCTGGGTGATGAAATATGTTTTATTATGCGATTACCTTGAACGTTTATTAACAGCTGAAAAAAAGTGAGTTTAGGGTTTCATACCCTTTTAATCAATTGCAGAACCCATCAAATGAACCGAGGATCGTTTGAAATCTCTACTAATAATCTATCCACCAAACAAAGGTTGAGAACTTTAATTTGTGTTTTTATTGAGACACGGAGTTTGTAGGCTACAATTTTGCACCCTGCAAACAAACAAACACAAGTACCTAAATAGGTAAATTAGTACATAAGCAAGTAAATAAATTGACAAACAAAAATAGATTCAACATAATGAGTATAAGAAAAGTAAAGATAAGTAAATAAAATAGCTTATATAAACAAAAATACATTTAACAATGATTACAATCTAAGATATCGATAAAAACACAAGTTAAACATTTGTATTTTTAATTAGGATGACATGTTTCTTATCAATATGTATAAAAATAGAGAGATGGACATTAAAATGTATCTTTTTTGCAAATTTGCAAATAAACTTATTGACAAAAAGGTTTATTATGATAAATTTAAAAATGTAAAGGCTAGAAAATGTATTGTATTGTACAGCATAATTTACAATGCATAGTGTAATACTGTTTTGAAAATAAAACAATGGAACTATTTGAAATTCTGTCTCTACTTTTGAAAAGAAACTAGAGTTTTTATATACTTTAGTCATCCAAGCTGCATTTTGTCGTACAAACACTAGTCAAAGGCTACTCTGAATAAACATTTCTCCCTTGTGAAATGAAAAAGCCTGGGAACGAGGTTAGGAAAAAAACATAAAGCACCAAAGCCTGGTGTACTCGCGAGATTGTCTTCCCTGCTGGGCGAAAGCGCCCAGTAGTTGCATGCCTCTGATTGGTTCAATTAATAAATGATTGACAGATATCTCATCCATTCAAAACCTCCGGTCCGCTGAGATACTCTACTCAAAGCACAAGGCAAGCACTCTCGCGTCTAACATACTCGCGCAGATATACTAAGATGGCGTCGGCTCCGGGTGGGTACAGAATGTCAATCTTTCTATTTATCTCGATTTCGGTGATTGATCTTAAAAATGGAAATCGAGTCTATTGTTTTCGTTGTACTGGAACATCGTTGGTGTGTTTTTTTTGTTTCGAGGTGTATTAAATAAGCGTCACTAGATAGTAAAGCGTTAGCGAGGTTCGGCGCAAGGCCTTAACGTCTCTGGCTCATCAAAGGTTTTTGTGCCGCCGGACGGTTTGTGTCGCTTCTGCATGCCTTTGTCGATAATCAACACCGAGTTAGCCGTTACTAAACCTTATTCTGGTATAATTGATCGACGTTTTGGTGACGATATATATTTATCTGTTCTCATTTGATGTATCGATTCTCGGTTTGATTTGATCTTGTAACGTGTAACGTGCCGCTAACGATGGGAAGTTGGCGCTTGCTCGCGCGCGAAGTAGTAGACATTTTGTTTAAAGGCCGCGACGTTAACTAACTACGTTGTATGGTTTTAATCTCTACAGATTACAGTTCCTACAGCCAGACCACTGCCCAACAAGGGTAAGAATCTTAAAATATGTTGGAACTTTGAATGCTGGAAATTTGAATCTGCCCAGACCTAACGCGGAAAGTGGACATTTGCCTGCCTAAACAATAGGAACTCGTCTAAGTGCATTTTACGCTTTTACAGGTATGGTTCTTATGCTGCTCAGCCCTCACAAACCTATGGACAGTCTGCACAGGTGAGTTATGGATAAGTGTTAGAAATACCCGCTTTCTTTAGCCCTGTTAATATACTAGATTGGCCATTACTTATGATCAGTAGCAATGGACTTTATTATTTATTTTGCGTGACTGATCTGATTAATAATATTTATGGTTCAGTATCACGCAACACACACTGGCTACGTTCACACAGCGGTTGAACTTGACCCAATTCTGTTTTGTTTTTTCTCAAATCTGATCTTGTATCTGACACCAGTGTGAACAGATATGTACCATGACCCCATGACTGGTGCAGGCATTAATTTCTTGAATTGTTTGCTGTGGTGATAGTCTGTCAGCTTTTTAGGCTGAGGGCATGAAGGCAAAAAAGGGCTTTGATTGAAGCATCTTCCCATATATCTATTACTGTGATCCTCCATATTTGGCTTTGTCCACCACTGCTAACAATCAATGAATAATGATGCTGTAACAGTGATGTGAGTGTGCTTAGTGGGAGAAAAACCACATGAATTCTGATCTGACTGTTCACACTGCTGTCAAATCAGCAGGAGTTGGATATGCATCTGATTTAGGACCACATATGAAAGTGTCCCAAATCAGAATTGAAAACATCAGATTCCATGTGATTTCTGCTGTTCACACTGTTATGAAAACCCCCAGATCTGAGTCACATATGAGCAAAAAAAAATCTGATTTAGGTAACTTTTGCCTGCAGTCTGAACATAGCCACTAAGCCACCAACAAGTGAGGTTGAGTGTGATAATAATAATAATAATAATAATAATAAACTTTATTTATATAGCGCCTTTCATACAAGGATTGTAGCTCAAAGCGCAACATGGAACATGATTGCAAAAAGATTAAAAACTAAAGCAGGTCTAACTGATTACTGGCTT
>OMKK01065988.1:2772-23057 GCA_900302305.1 Polymixia japonica
CACAGTCACACCGTTCCACGAGTGGTAGCCGCGACGGGTTCGATTACTTCTCGGGGGCACGTATTCTACCTCTACAATAAATAGTTCCAGAGCAAATGCCGTAACATTCAGTACAGACACACACTCAAGGGGATATCGAGTTTGGGTGTAGAGATAGGAAACAGTAACCTCTATTTATCTACACTTCAAAAAAAACAACTGTTAATGCAAATATTTAATTTGTAAAACCAAACTGACGGGACCTTCTGGAGGCTACCGTTTCCCCAAAAATCAGTTATATAGATGGATGCCATTGGAGATGGACATATTAGCACATCCCATTTTACACACATCAGCGCACTCCTCACATTTTCTTGACATATAGTCAGACAAAAATCAGACATCGCAAGTAGAAAACATTCAAGCTGAACATGCTCCAATTCATACGTACAATTTTTCCCACGCCTCGCAATCAGAACCAAATTAAAACAGTAGAGTTAAACAGCTAAATTAACGTAGCATCCCGCTTGTCGCATTTTAAATAAAAACAGCAGCAGTGTTCCAACCAGACGGAATGTTGCTGGGTCCACAGGAGTGATCTGCTTTGGAAGGTCGTAGCGTCTCTGAGACAACGGCACCGAATTTTATACTTGTGATTAAAAAAACAAAAACAAAAACAAACATTAAAATTCACTCCATTACTGTAATGGTGCAAGACAGTGGAACCCACTTACATTTCACAGTATAATATCCAATGTATTGTGAGAAACTGAACAGCTGTACTGTATATCATGCACATTAAAACACTGGAGTTCCACTGGATTATTGGTGGGACTGGAGTACAGATGTGTGTGCATGTTGGGATAAAACCACCATGAGTTCAATATGTGGCCCTGTCGGCTATTTGGACTCAGAGTTAAGAAGATGGGAGAGGGTTCTAGTGGGGTGGGGGGTGCTTAAAGAACACTGCCTGGGTTGTGATGCTGGAGGAGTAGGGGTGGGGGGTCAGTGAAGTTTGAGGGGCTTAGGCTTTCTTCTCTTCCAGAATTTTGTGAAGTTCGTCGGCATCTTCAGCTGTTTTGACTCGGATTAGCAGGGGGACGGGGCTGGTGGGGTTCTTGTCATCGACGGGCGGGTTGGGCACGCACACCACCATGACGTTGTTCTTCCCCATTCTGTTGCAGGGCATGGAGGACTGCACGATGATGTTCAGCAAGATGTTTCCTGAGGAACATGAGGAAGACAGAGAACTGTAATTTACAATTCATTCAGAAGCTATAACTCGGCTGGATAACATACTTTTCACATAAAACCCCATATAATTACATAATAACCTGAACTAGGCACCTGCACCAGCGAGACTGACAGACCATGAGACATGTATAAGGTAGTCCCACCAACAGGCCACTAGAGGGACCAGTATTTTGTAGTAGCCTCACGTACTGTAAATGCAGCAGCACAATGACAGCCCAGTCAATGATGAACATTTTAAAGATCAGAGCTTGCAGAGGACTTTATGGTTGCCCTAAATCTGATTTATTTCCTGCCACCATCCCATTCACAGTGTAAACAAAGCTTATTAAGAGCCTGCACGTTCTTCTTCTGTGTTGAAGGGAATAAAATAAAAATAAAAATAAAAATCAATTTCTGTTCCCATTTTGGTGCTAAATAAGAGAACAGTATTGAGCATAGTAGTTTATTTAAGACAGTTTCACAGAACTGAGGTAGTCTCTGGCTTAGGAGGCCTATATTGTTACTCTAGTCAAGGTCAAAAGACAGAAATAGTCGAGAGGGTCTGGTCTAGAGTTGCATTTTCATTTTCTGACATTATGACCCCATGTAAAACAGAGTGGTCCGTCTCCACCTCAACCCTCTATTCAACTTATTCAATTCAGTCCCCAGGAGACTAGCCAAAGATTAAGACCACAAATTAGTTACAGGAATTTAAGAATTTAAAAAGTAACTTGTAATGCAACATTTACATACAGATGCTGATTTAAGGCCCATTAAATTGGCCTTTAATGAGCTCCAAACAATGTGGATTTGATTTTTTCCAACATACCCAGATTGGTGTCAGCGCGCACTATCATCTGTGTCTTTCCCTCAGACGTCTGTTTCAGATGCAGTGTGCCCACTCCTTTCTCCTTGAACTCTGAATCTTTCTTGTAGAACAGTTTGCACCTGAGAGGAACACAAGGTCAACAAAGAGCACTTTGAAGTGTTTTATCCACACCTATGCCACATTTATACAATTATCAAATTACACAGACTCTCTTTAGTGAACACAGCAGGCATAGGGAGGGTCGTTCGACTCACCAACCTTTGCAGTAGGGCTAAACAATATTGACAAAATATCATATTGTGATCATTTTAGCAGATATTGCAATTTCGAGGTAAATTGCAGTATCATTTTTAAGGTCTAGTCTTAAGTTTAGAATCTAAAAGGAAAAGGAAGATAGAATTTCCTTTTCATGTATATTAAAACTCAGACAGAGATGACCAATTTCTTGTATTATAAGGACCTATTATGTCTGGGGGTGAGTGAAGCACGTCTACACATAAATTAAATAAAGTGAGATTGAGAAGGGTTGGTAGGGTTAAAAGCCATTTAAAAATGCTCATATTGCAGTCTTTGCAAAATGGATATTGTGTTCTTTCATATTGCAAAATCAATATGAAATCAATATATTGTTCAGACCTAGTTTGCAGATGAGCTAAATTTTAGCTTCTGTTTTTGAGAACCTCCGTTATTTAACATGCAATGTTCAGGGTTTCCCGAAGGAAATAGGTTAGCAGAGGGGGTACATGTCAGAACCTGCATGGTGACTGCACATGGTCTAGGCTAGCCTACAGCAGATCTGGGGATGGGAAGCACGACTATGTCAATATGCTAAATAACACAAATTTATTAAACATTTTAAACATGCAATCTACTCAATTACTTTCTACCTCTGGCAGTTTCACTTCTTATTACACAGAGATCCTACAATACATTATCTTATTATGTTTTTGGTTTTCTTGTTTTCAGACAATTTTTTGGTAGATTAGATGTTATTTTACCTGCTGACGGTTTCGGCTGTCAGGTGGAGGATGGTGTCCCAGGTGTGCGAGAGAGTGTATGCTCCCATACCTGGGACACCATCCTCCACCGGCGGCACGGGGGCGGTAGGTGGGGCATGGCTTGGCGGGGAAACCTAGTTAACAGGTTTCCTCGCCCAGCCACCTGATAAGACACGTCATCACCAGGAAATCAGATGACAGCTCTGAGGAAGGCTGAAGTGACAGCCGAAACCATCAGCAGGTAAAATAACATCTAATCAAAAATTTTTTTAAAAATTGTCTGAAAACAAGAAAACCAAAAACATATTAAAACGAAGATAAAATGAACCTTTGTAATATTATTATGCTAATTAAAATTATTCAGCTCAATTTTTATTTCACACAATTTTATTTCATAAAAGTATTTTTTTTCTTCATTTTTATGTTGAGGTATGGTTTATGTATGTAGAGGGGGTCATCAAGGGGGCCAGCTGGGGGAAACCTGATGGTTTTGTACAGACAGCTTTGGGTTGGTACAGACTGCTGTTTTGTTGATGTGGCACCAGGCTGGCTGGGTTTGGATATTTGGTTAGGATCAAAAAGAACTGTTTGGAAACTGAAGATATGTGGATTCAACTGACAAGATGTTCAGGCTTCAGTATCAAGCAATGTTTCATTACATTTAGCTAATCCAAATATGATCAAAAGACTGACTTACAGGTGCCAGGCAGAAGAAACAAGCACAGATACATGAGAAATGCTGGAAGCTGGATTTCGAGAGGAGCTTAACACCACAATTTGACTGCAACCGAAACCCAAGTATATTGCATACTTTTACTGTCATATTAATAATTAATAACCCTCAAAAATAAATAATAATAATAATAATAATAATAATAATAATAATATCTTAAATTTATATAGCGCCTTTCACAAACCCAAGCTGTCCTAATGTCTTTACAGAGTTACAAACTACATTCAGCAGGGCATCAATGATGAATGAAAGATCCAAAAAATAGTCCGAGGGTAAAATATATAACACGCTAAGCCAATTGCTACCCTATAATGTGGTCGTTTGCTTTAGGGAATGAGGGACTAATTTTATCATTTCATAATGCATCAGACTCAGAGCCAGAGCTAGTTTAGGGCTGCGTTATAATTGGCTGTGCCCTAATACTGCACTGGCTGAAAATACACATTTACCATTAGACAGAATCAAGCACTTGCTTGCTCTTATAAAACCAGTCAACAGAAAGCAGACCTACTTCTTGGAATAGAAGGCATCTTTCTCTTTGATCTCTCGAACCTCAGGCTTGGGGGGCTCCTCTGACTCCTCATCTCCGTTCTCGTCTACGGAGAAAGAAATGTGATGCCATTACAAAAACACTTGCATTCACCACATGTATCACTGAACACAACGATATAATTGGGAGTTGCAGGGTATATTTAGAATGTTTTCATGTAAGAGGACTTCATCACAAAGCTACCAGCAATGAAGTCAAAGTGCAGGCATGATCACAAATGGTAGACAAGTTTTTCACTTGCATATAACGTATTCCTAAATGGAGACATTGGCATCCATGTTCAACTAATATTCAAGCCTAGCAAGAACAAGCCTAATACTACATTACCAATCAAATTTTACTTAACAATATAGCATTATTAGAATAACACCCATCAGCCAGTGTAAGTCCTTTCTATGATTCGAACAAATAAAAGTTTTCACCTCAGCTCAAATGCTTCTATATTGCAGGTTTACCTTAATATTGACATCTTACTGTATGAAATTGTATATGGTCTACAAATTCTAAAAAAAACACACAATTTCTAACAATCAAATGCAGATGCATGCATATAAAATGCACACACCTCTTTGTATTTTTACAGAGCAATTTTCCACACCGATAAGACCTTGTTTACTGCAAACCGACATACTGGCTGAAGAATAAAAGCTGCATTATAAAATGTCAAATTAAATCTATATGGCAACCAAGTTAAACAGCCTAACCGCCATGTTCCCATGTGCCTGTTTGGGGCAACACCATCAAACCATATATTACATATCAGTATTTCATGGTGGTGTACCTGTAGGTTGGGCAGCCTCTGCTTTAGTCCCACTGAAGGAGAAGGGTGCTGCAGGGCCAGCAGAGCCTGAAGCACCAAACAGGGAGCCCTGGCTTGAGGAGGGCTTGGAGGAGAAGGAGAAGCTAGGGGGAGCGCCACCAGACCCCAAGGACCCCAGCGCCGTGCTGTCCACCTTCTGCCCAAAGTTAAACGTTATGCCAGCAGGAACCGGGGCAGCGCAGCTTTTGTCTTGGGCCGAGCCGTCCTTCTCCTTGCCAAAGGAGAACAAAGCAGAGACTGGTTTTGGAGCTGTCACCGTGGCCGTCGTGCTGCTGCTGGAAAAGGAGGGGACTGCCGTGGTGGTGGTTGCCAGCAGCCCCCCCTGCTTCTCCCCTGGCGCTTTCATTTCGGAGCCTCCGTCAACCGCTGTGGCAGATCCGCCCGCTGCTCCGCCGTACTTCCTCTCGATGCTGGCCAGGTGCTGCTCATAATCCCTGAAGATTGGGTTGAGGTCGCACAGAGGGTTGTCGTTCACATGCTTGGTGATCCAGTCTCGCACGGAGCAGTTGAGTGCAGTGAGCTGTCGACTGTACTCCTTATTGCTGATACTGCTGCTGCAAGAGCTGGAGCTTTGAGTCAGGCTCGGGGTGGAGCCATTGGTCTGCTTGCTAGTGATGTCATTTGTGGGCTTGGTGGAGGTGGGGCCATTGAATGTTAAACCTAAAAGGAAGAGGGGCAACAGAGGAAGAGTGTTATTCTGACAGCATATAAAACTAGAAATGCCCAAGAGGTAGATGGCTGTGTATTTCACAGAGGGAAGCAGGGTGGGGGTGGGGACGAGGCTTTCTTAGTCTGTGTCTGCGGCTGTGACAGTACCCCTCCCCCCCTGGCCAGTGAACAGTGGTCCCCGACTGACTGGAATACTACAGCCCTGCCATTCTGCCCTCAAGCAACATGCCATGAAATGAAAGAGTGGCCATGCACAAACACACAGCAGCCTGCTGATTCGGCTCCATTAGCTTCAAATGTCAAACCTGGCCCCTCAACAATGGAAAAGATTTTCAACTCAATTACCAGTCAACAGTGGACCACTAGCAGCCGATAGCATACTGATATTCATTTTGCAGAGTGCATGACCCTGTGTCTAATTAACAGAGGAAATACAAAACAACACTGGATAAATAAGGTCCCAGTCCCATGCTATGCTACATGAGTGGACACCAACTTGAACCGAGCCGGCCTCTCACCAGGGGTAGTGGTGGCTGCTGCAGCAGGTGAAGAGAAGCCGCCGAAGGCTGAGGTGACGCTGTTTCCATTGGTAAGGCTAGTAAGGCCCTTAAACCCGGCACCATTACCAAAACCGGAAAATGCCGTCGTCGTACTTCCGCTTGCTGGTGACGCCGTCTGGGAGAACCCTTTAAAACCTTTGAAGGCTCCACTACTTTCACTCTAAAATGAAAGAAAGCACACCATCACTTTTGAACATGCCAGTGTAGAAGCTTAGAGCTCCTGCGCCATCATTCACAATTTCAGCATCGGATCGTCCATTTAAACAAGCGCAAGTTTTGAAAATACGCTTATATGCATATCCAGTTGAATGGAGTGGGCTCTAGCCCATAACTAAAAAAATATTAAATGTAAAAAATATGAAAATGGCTGTCAAAGATTAAAAAAACAACAACTAATTAATCGCATGATTGTACTGAGACAGAGAATTCTGACAGCCCTAGTAAAACAAAAAATAAGAACTGCACACAGATAGTCCCAGTTTCCAGTGTTTAGGCCTGACAGAAACTAATTTTCAGCCTGAGATCTTTGTCAGACTTGAATTAACAACACTAAATGGGAAAATCTGTATGTGGGCTTATTTGCACATTAAAAAGGAAGTTCACTTTCTAACATGTGTCTCTGTTTCCCATGGATTAAAATTCTACTTCTAATGAATGTTTCAGCATTTTTTTTCTCTGATTAGTCATTTCCTTGGGTTAATATTTACCAAATGCAGATTACACAATACGTGAACTTGTGCTGCAAAAAAAATAGATCTTTGTTTTCATTGCTAGACATTTAAATAAAACATTTATTTGTAAAACCATTGCTGAAACATACATCACAGTTAATGACACTGTATATACATATAGTTTTGAGTGCATTTTATATCATAAAAAAAAAAAAAGCATTTTCACAAAAAATTACAAAAATGTAGAAAAGCAAGCAATGGACATAAAACCTGTCTGAGGTTCATACTAAACCCCAGGTAGGTGTGAAAACGAGCCCAGAAGTATTCTAAAGTGAACTTCCCTTTTAAGTTTAAAGTGTGTAAAGGTTTCTGTGCCATTACCTCTGCTCCAACATTTCGACGTTTGGCCTTCTTAATTGCACGGTTCTTCAACACATCTTCACTTGCAACTGAAAAAATCCCTGCCTGATGGACATCATATTGCCAGTTAGTTTCACAGGTGAATAAATGGCCGTTTTCTGCAACCTTAATTTAAGTTGCTTTGCTTTCCCTGTATGCTCTCACTTGACCACCACCAGCAAAATGTTCTTGAAAAGCAGTGATTTCTTAATTAAATATTTAGCAATTACTAGTGCTGGAAACAGTTCTAGCCAAAGAAACAATATTTCTTCAAAATAGAAAATACAATAACTTTTGACAGATTGGTGAATTCAAATTATTTACCAGTATTGGCCTTTCAGATATATCTCTCAATCCGGATACAACACACAGCAAATATACACATACTATTAGCACAGAGAAGGTTAATGGTATGGACAACACTGGAGGTTAATTGCTGTTAGAGTGCTACAAAGACATGACACACCCCTTATATTGCTGAGCTACTGAGCAACCCTGGGGATCATTTCTGAGATATTTCAATTTGCTCAATAGTTTGAAGGAATTATAATAATAATATTACACGTCACTATGGCAAGAGTTGAATATATGTGTTTAAGATTTAAAATTGCACTAGAAAAGGTAAAGATGATGATCATCTATATAATATTACATCTGTTTGCTGAGAACCTTTGAGAAGCAAACTTGAGGGAACCTTTCAATGAGGGACCCATCTTTTAACCAGTCCTAGGATAAGTTAGGAGTGCTTGGCAAAAGTGAAAAATGAATACGTCTTTGGGTAAAAATATCATTACTAAGCTTTGCAGAATTCTAGCTCAAAACAAAATAGCATTTTAGTGCATCTTGTTTTTATTCTTACTATTTTTTTGATCGTTATATCAAACCTTAAAGGAACAGGTTATGCAAAAATGGTGCCAAAACAAAAACAAGGATTTCAGTGAAGACTTGCACTTTGACTGGTGTAAATATAGGTCTTTTGGACTATATATAAAGAACGTTTAGACAATGCTGCAAGCGCTTTTATGACCTTAAGAAATGGACCCCGTTGACTTTAATTGTTTGGGAGAAGGCTGAGATGATGTGTTACATGGAAATGAGTAGATAATGAACGAGTAGATAATTAGTTGGGTGTTTTTTGGGTGAACTGCTCCTTTAAAGTAGATGAGATTGCATGGGAATATATCTCGGAATCATGTTATTGATCTAGGGTTAGTAAAGTTAATTACTAGTGTTTGATTGCAACTCACCTCCTCTCCCTCATCCTCCTGATCCCAGTTCCTGTCAGTTAGCTCCTTATCAGCGATTCTCTTTGCCATCACAACTGCTCTGTAATAAAGGGCTAGTAATCAGGGATAGGGATAGTAAACAGCCATCATATCTGGACAGTTCATTATTAGATATACTTTTAGACAAGGATAAGGATTTAATCACACAACCAGAATTCAAAACCCCCACACCACAATGCCCATTTTATAATAAGAAATGTACTAATTCCATTTACTAATTCCAGTCACTTTTCAACCACAGGCATGTATTGAGATCATGTTAATAGCATCTATTTACAGACATTTCACGTTTCACTGCACTCATAGAAGTAATCTTTATGTACCTTCCTACCTACTAACATCTATACACGTCAGAAGTTGCTGGCCTGTGAGTTGAAGTTAACCCCACCACGACCGTGAGGTGAAGTTAACCCCACCACGACCGTGAGGTGAAGTTAACCCCACCACGACCATGAGGTGAAGTTAAACCCCACCACGACCGTGAGGTGAAGTTAACCCCACCACGACCGTGAGGTGAAGTTAACCCCACCACGACCGTGAGGTGAAGTTAAACCCCACCACGACCGTGAGGTGAAGTTAACCCCACCACGTCCATGAGGTGAAGTTAAACCCCACCACGACCATGAGGTGAAGTTAACCCCACCATGACCGTGAGGTGAAGATAACCCCACCACGACTATGAGGTGAAGTTAAATCCCACCACAGTCGTGACATGGAAACACAAGACTCTCTCACTTGCCTGGAAACACTTTGCCGGCTACCTGTCAAACTATTAGCATTAACTACGCGACTAGCCTAACTCTGCTAACTCGTTAGCCAACTCAACAGAAACATGACGATAGATAGTCACTGTCAGCTGTGACAGAATTCAACCAGCTAACATTAAAACTATATAGATGTTCGCCGGATCAACAGTAACAACAAGTGAAGTGATACTTTGTTGCAGCCGGACAGCGGCCGACACATTAGCAGCTAACGTCACGTTTGGAGGCTAGATAGCATCATGCACAGACTGTGCGGCACAGATTTATTTTTCTTTAAACATAACAGACGTACCTTTTTCAGGAATGAAAATTCCTATTAATTTGTCTTAGCCTAAATCAATTCCGGACACCACCTTTATAGGAATAGTGACCAAGTTATTTAATTGGTAATTTAAACAAGACTCCTTCACGCCGCCATTTTACAGAACGGGATATCCGCGATTTGCGCGCCCCACCTTTCTGCGCATGCGCACGGGACATAATGCACATGGACATGGGAGCTGTAGTCCTGCAACATCTTGCATCTTGAAAAATGTTGACCAATTAAATAATAAAACAAATAATCAAACAACGGCGAGTTGTTACAAATAAAAACAGCTTTGGAAAAATAACGTTCTTATTCCCATGCATTTCATAGCAAAGGTAGACTTTCAGAAACAATTGTATTGTATTGTTATTGCTATACAATACAATACAGCTGTACTGTACTGTACTGACCTGTGTGCCTATACCTGCCCTGTCGGTGCTGTGTTGCTGCTGGAACCTCAATTTCCCTGAAGGAACCCTCCCAAGGGATTAATAAAGTTCTATCTAATCTAATCTATGCTCTGTTCATTATGATAAACTTTATTAAAAGTCTCTTTTCTTTCTTGGGGTAGGCTTGACCTCCCCCAAAACTGTGGGTGGCAATTGGCTGCTCATGGGCTGGTTGTTTTGAAAATGAAATCAAATGAAATTATATCCAAAACCCTGAAATAAAGGTGAGAATATTCAGTTAACACTATCTGAATTTAGCACTTATTGTTCTTAAGCAAATTTAATATGACATTTGACAAATTATATTTCCAATTACGTGGCTTATTGACTCATATATATTTGTGTCTTTGGTGAGAAATACATTTTTGTTTTTGTTTAATTAGCCAAGTAAGTCTGCATCTCTTGTCAATGAATGCATCAACAAATCAATGAACAGACAACAGTGGCTGCAAAACTTTAAATCATGTAGCAGGGCAGATTGGAAATTAATTTTAAAAAGTCAGTACAGGCCTAATATGTATAGCCTACCCTCATTTTTCTGTAGCTAACATCCCACAAATTGACAGTTAGTTAGTTAGTTAGTTAAAATGTGTATCAGGATTTATCCTTTAACTTAACTTAAGAAGAAAGAAGAAAGTAATTCTGCAAACAAACAATATCTACAAGAACAAGTCACTAAAAGTGAGCAACAGATAGAAGCATGGTTATTAAAAGGATCAAACGCCCAATCAACCTTTAGGTTTTGAGATGTTGATCATTGTTACCAGTCCCAAGCATATTTTTCATACTATGATTTCAACTGGGCACAAATTGTGCATACAAGACCTACTGCATGTGGCAGACTCTCCCCTTAGCTATAGTGATTTTGGGATTTGCCAGCCAATCCATTACAGCTCTTACTAGATTTCAGTGCTGCTGTTTCCGAGCTGCAATAAATCGGGATGCACACCAAGACTCCAGGGATTGAGGGTAAAATGGTGCAGTATTGGGGAGCAGATGGCCTGTCTCCAAGCTCTCAGGATCCTAGACTGCCTTGCCAAATAGGAACAGGTGCTGGAGAAAGTAGGAAGTGAGCTAGGGGCCCTAGCGGCAGCAGGAGACCCTTGACCAGCTGGCGAGGAGAAAATGGAAAGTCTTGGCACTACAAAAAAGGGAAACCTGTATAATGTTGGAGGAATATGGCATTAAAACTAAGACCAAATGTGAGGCTGATTGACACAAAAATGTTCTTTAAAAGGTTAACAGAAAAAATAGAATGGCAACGTTATATAGACTACTGATAATTGGGTCGTTCATGAATATAACAAGTTTTTAAAATGCATAGATCTGGAGTGTAACAACACCATCACAGCATGTACATGCTAACAAAAGGAGGCCCTGCCTGCCTCCTGGGTTGAGCGAATTACAGTGGGCTAGGAAGATGGAGGGGCCCAACTGCAATCTATGAGGGAACCCTCTCAGTAGGCACTCTCTGAAGTATTTAACAGCTAGTGGGCTCAGGGCAAGTCTATTCAGGCCTCAGTGCACAGATTGGTATGGTATCAGACTTCAGACTTGTAATGAGAATCAAAGCCTGTGTATTCCCTGTGAGTGTAGATAAACTATTGATCACCGCCCATGAAAGGATGTTGAACATCAGTGATTATTGCAAATGGTGCACTACCTCAAATCCATTAAGGCCAGAAGGGTAGTTCAAAGAGCACAGTACTTTCCTCATTCAAATCACTGGTGATGTTAGGCTCATTGTTTTGTTACAAACTTGCTTTTCAACTCTTTTTATTGAGCATTTTTTAAATACATCTTGAGGACCTTGCAATCATATTTTCACGCATGTCTTTCTAATTGCCTGTTTACTAGGCATATCTACATGTCAATCAGCCATTTACAAATGGAGCTGCAATTATGCTCAATTACTTAACTATCCATCTATGCACAGCAATTAGTCCAGTGACAAATTAAAAGCAAACATGCTCCTAATGGTCCATAACTGTGCAAGATCATGCTACACTGATGAAATCCTTAAAACATCTAAATCATCTCTTTTTTTTTACAGCAAATATATATATTTTTTCCTTTTCATTTTCCATACCAACAAAACTATGACCACTAAAGAGAAATAATAATAACTAGTAGGAATAAAAGGAGCCTGTACCTTCTAACTGGAATCAAAACAACCTATTGCCTTCTAGTGGCTGAGAATGGTACTAATGGAATAGAAGAAATCTCCAGTTTGCATTTGAACACTAGTTATAGGCTGAATAATTGTTCTGCTATACCAACACAACAAATTCTACTTATTTGCTTATCTGACTACTTTATCTTAATGCCCTACTGTATCTTAAAATCAAAACATATTTTGTTTTGTTTACTGCATAGCAACAAACCTTTATTTTATATATAACACACCTTTATGCTCTCCCTTTGACAATCATACGTTTCCTCTTAGTGGTACCTTCCTGGGAAACCTTTCACTCATAAAGATACTAGAATCTCCCTCCATACTTTATGTGCTGCAATGACTCTATAGTGCTTCTCTTTCTCCTTGTTTAAAAAGGGCCTGAAATAGGACACCAACTGGACAGTCAACACTCATTCAAGAAAAAAGGGAGATCTTTTTTTTTTTCTTTTGCAAACATGTTGCTACTAAATCAGATCATATTTATTGTTAAAAGAAATAAATATTAGCATACACTGTGAAATGTATAAAATAAACATTTGATATTAAAAATAAGTAAAAGATCAGGATGAAACTTTCGACCTTGTGATGCATAGAAAAGCTGAATATAGTTATTCACCGATCATAAGCCGTGGAAACACAACAAGCTATATGAATTGTGCCTTTGGTCCTACACTGCTGAATACAATATTAGCAGCGTGATGTCCTTTGTTTGGGAATTCTCCTTTCTCTGGTGCTCTGGATCACAGCTAATAACTACTGCAAAAGCTGATCCTCCACCTAGGGAAATATCCATCTGATAAGTGAATTTGCCCGTCAGAATGTTTAAAGGCAGTTGATTACAAACTGTCTGTTTGGTTTAATATGAAGTGGCTTGGCAACACTAAAGGGAGTTTAGAACAATCAGATTGAGATGATTGAATTATAGTGATTAATAATTCATTCATATTAAATTCTCAAAGTTAGAAATGGGTAACTGCTGCAGAATAGCTGTGTCACCACCAAAGTGTGGATATAAATGAGAAGTTCAGATATAATCCAGGGAATTGTGTGAGATGTCTCAACTTGTCAATATATAATTACAATATTGTTAGCAACATGAAATGCAGTGAATAATACTGTTTACTGTAAGTAATTACATTTTTGATGACTATTGAATTGTGATATTGAATATTTTAGGTGTATCTGGGTACCTGACCTTGAGGAAGATGTAAAACTGATTCAAACACGGTGATCATTTCTCTACCGCTCATAGACAAATGAACCAGTTTAAGATAACCAACACTGTTTTCAAGTCATGCCACATTATGTATAACCTTTTCCTGTGAACTTTACTGCTTACAAATCTATGGTGCCTCATTGTATATTCTTCTCATGCTTCTGGTCCCATCCTTTTCCGTTTTGCTGTTGTATACGACGGACTGCGCTGCCGCCCTCTGCTGTTTCTACAGACTGCCTTAAGCCATTATTATGTGGCAGGGAGCCTATGAAAAAGGCAGAAAGGTTACAGCAACTGTTTGGTCACTGTTACAGTATCATCCTGTCAGTAGTATCAGTAGTCCTAGTATATCCTTTTTAGCTGTAATGTTAAACCAAAGCAGTTGACTATTGGCTCTCAGTAATGCTAGAAGTAATAGTTAATAAAGTAGATGAAAATTAAATATGGAATTGCATATAACCTTCTTTGAGCTATCAATGTGTTCAGCGCAGATGTTCAAAGACCACTGTTTATTTGTTTCATTTCCTGTGAAAACAATGTAATCACACAATTGCTGGCTACAAGGAGTTCATTCATTTTCAAGATAAGAATTTGATTCAGTGTTTTTTGTGTACGACAAGAGAGAAAACAAAAGAGAATGTTAAAAGCAAAGTATCTTATGATTAGCATGCACAGCAAAATGCATGAGATATCCTCCCATGCTCACTGTCTCCTCCCTGCTAAGCTGTTTTCGACTACCAAAACAAAGAGAATGTTTATTAGCTCAGCATATTATCCCTGCATGCAAATGTTTGAACACAAGATGCTAGAATAGTAAAATGGGATTCATACCATCTTATTTTGTTCAAATAGAAGTTTACTGTGCATTTGCTATATATGTAGAAACAGCCAAGACTGCTTTAAAAAAAACCTAGTTTTTTCTATTGGAACCCTGGAGTCAGTCAGCTCACTGGCTCTATTGGAACCCTGGAGTCAGAGTCAGCTCACTGGCTCTATTGGAACCCTGGAGTCAGAGTCAGCTCACTGGCTCTATTGGAACCCTGGAGTCAGAGTCAGCTCACTGGCTCTATTGGAACCCTGGAGTCAGAGTCAGCTCACTGGCTCTATTGGCTGGAGTCAGAGTCAGCTCACTGGCTCTATTGGAACCCTGGAGTCAGAGTCAGCTCACTGGCTCTATTGGAACCCTGGAGTCAGAGTCAGCTCACTGGCTCTATTGGAACCCTGGAGTCAGAGTCAGCTCACTGGCTCTATTGGAACCCTGGAGTCAGAGTCAGCTCACTGGCTCTATTGGAACCCTGGAGTCAGAGTCAGCTCACTGGCTTGGCAGAGCAACAGTTTAAGTGAAGTTTATTTGTATCCTAATAAGAGCATCCTTCGCAAAAATAAGATTAAACCTACTAGGCATTGATTTTGATTTTAAGTATGCGTTTTCAAGGCAGCACTGGTAGTTTATAACTTAAGACATCAGCAATGGAAAATTAAACATTATGAGTGACCAATTTTTAAATAAATTATTGATTATGTATAGAAACTGAACATAACATTTCTTACCTTTTTTAGGTGTAGTATCATCTCCATATACTGTATCAGCACAACGTTGAATAGCAGATAACTGAATCATTCAGAGTATCCATATAGCTACTAAATAACCCCTGTGTTGTGAGCTACAGCCCAGTGGACTGCGTTATTGAGCAATGTTTCAGTGGCTTACTGCGTAGTCTTATGTACTGTTACAAGTTGGCTCCATCTTGCAACAAAAGAGGAAGCTCACACACACGTCACCTTGAAGGTTTTTATTCGACCATGATATTGATTAACACAACCATCAAGCAAAACATGGAAATCAGTAAGGTCAATACTACCCGGAGTGTATGGATTAGTGTATCATGAGGCGTGTGTAAAAGAGTTAAGAATCAAAAATAGTGGAAATGTGGCACGCTGGAGCATCCACAGGGTGTGGCATGGTGAGAACCTGAAGCATGGTCCGGCAGCCATCTTAAATACAGGTGAGCCAGGCTGTACAGGTGTGCCACATCTCCTCTAACGACCTTGCCGTTCACTCCGCCTACAAGCACCCTGGAACCTAAGGCACACACACACCAAACAGAGGGCAATGCCAGGGGCGTCACACATCCATATAGCTACTATATAACATTCATGTTGTGATTTCAAAGCTATAGCCCAGTAGACAGGGTTATTGAGCAACGTTTCAGTGGCTTACTGCATAGCTTTATGTTTTAAAATACAGGCAGACAAAAAACCCTGTCCCTTATTAACACTGCAGCAAGGGCCAAGGAGTGTCCTCTAGCCTACTATTGTGGCTGGTGAAAGGAATAATTCTCTCCCTCTCTCTCTCTCTTGCTCTTTCAATTTTAGCAAATAGGGAATTTTAATGTTTGAATGTGATGGAAAAATACTCTATATGTGTAAAACAAAACAGAATAGTATATGGACTGTGTTTGCATGGGTGGAAGAATGCAGGGTTTTCACAGGAGTCTGCTCTCTAAAACCAGCTTTGTAAATGCTCTTGGCTGACATTTATGTCAACCTCTCGTAAGCCCAAAGACACATCCTTACAAATGTCAGTGTATCTTTTCATCAGTGGTGAAGGATATGTTCTTGGCTTCTGTGCTGTCTGCATGGTGCAATATAGTTGCCAACTGTCCATTTGGAGGGCAGAATAAAAATGTCAGTCCACTACTCTAGTGATGTAGTGTCTCTCTTGATATTAGGCCACATTTAACTGTCAACCTCATATTGGTGTGTAAGTGCCACAAATTCCATTGGTACAAATAATACACAATAACACAAATACATGGTTTGAAACATTAACTTCTACTGAAAGGTAAATGATGAACTATTATTAATTAAGGTTAATAATAGGAAGGTTAATGCTTAAATATGAAAACTACCATAAAGACATTTGTCATCTCAAAATAATTCATCTTTTAGTCTATGTGTTTTGCTAACCTGTCTTATAATAATAATAATAATAAACTTTATTTATATAGCACCTTTCATACAAGAAATGCAACTCAAAGTGGTTCACAATAAAGAATATCGTAATAAGAATATACTTTAGTCTAGAACAAAAAATATGAAGGAAATGTAATCGGAACAACTATCTATCTCCCTGACTTATCTTATCTTATCTGGTCTCAAGTGATTTCATCAATTCGGACAATCTATTCCTTCTGCTTTAGAGGGGAGTGAAAAGGCTACATTACTTGTTCTAGTTTCTCAGGCTACATTTAGCTACAGTATGTAGTATGCATTGAAAATGCTCTGCACAATACAAATGAGTAACATTGCTCATTGATGGCTTTTAGCTTTAAAAATGCTCGTACAAGTAAAGGAAGACCTGGCCGAGACAGCAACTGCACATTTATTTATAGCTAGGAAAACACTGGAGTAAGATAGACAACCTTAAAAACAATGAGAGAAAAAAGGAGAGAGAGAGAGAGAGAGAGAGAGAGAGAGAGAGAGAGAGAGTGGTATAGTTTTGGTGTTGGATTGAAAAATCTTCAGCCTTTGGTGTTGGATTTAAAAATGTTCACCTTTCCTCTCTCTGCTTTTACTTAGTTTGTGTGCATGCTTACTCACAACAAAGCCTTGGGGTTCCAGGGCGCGTAGCAGATCATGGTGTACGCTAAGCATTGCCTAGGGCTCTTTATTCCACTCTCCACAGATGATACGCTCTATAACAGCAGAGCACTAGTGACAGATCCTGCTCTATTCCAGGAAAAAGAGTTACCACTCAATCAACCATTTGTAGGCAGATGGTTGCCTTCCTATGGTTCAGACCCCCCCTTTTTTAAAAAAGGACATTAAAAATACTTGCCAACTTTTGAAATAACATTGTCAGAAAAATTAATTTAGCATAATAATGTATTTAATTTGTGCGATCACTTAAGTTGATCATTAGGATTAGGTTACTGGATGTGAGGGCCATTTCAAAGTCAGAATGATATATATTAGAGCGAGATTTATAATTACAGCAAGATGCCACCTGCTGATGAGTTAGCTGTTAATTGTACAAGATTTCACGATACAATTTCTAGCTTAGATAGTTATGTACTATCACTAGCTAGCTATAGCTACCTAGCTATTGAAAGCTTTTGGCTAACACTTGCATGCAAAAAGTATTATGTTAACTAACTTAGCCAGATAGAAAATCAGGGTTGCCAACAGTCACGCATTTCCCCCTTTTTAGGCTGTCTCACACTCTCACATTACTCAAACACATCTCATGCCACAGTCCATCTTAAAACCACAACAAAATCAAAGATTGACAAAAAGGTCAACAAAGTAATAAACATACAAAACATGAAGAGAAATATGTAGAATCAGTAATATTCATTTCCTGATCCAGGCATCAGTATCAGTCAGTGAGATGCTTGGTGTTATAGTAGTTACGTGTTATACCATTCATCAGGTGTCTGATGACATAGGCATTTGGTCTGTGTTTATTTAATGATTACAATGTCCTTTGACTATAAACTTCAAGCTTTCACTATAAACTTCAAGCTAGCTAAGCCGTCATTAACCATCCCAATCCTAATATTGTTATCGCTAACATATGAAGTTAGTTATGGAGCTATTTAGCTCAATCATTAGTTCAATGAGCCACGCATAAGCCGGGCTACCTCAGACACTCTGCCCTAATTGTGCTCACTCTAAATTCTTCCTTGCATGATGCCCCTGCTGATCAGGCAACAATCAGTTGTTGTTAAGGCTAATAATAGACAATTATTTGTGGCAGATATGTGCATACGCAAAAGTTACAGTCCATGACATGAAAATCTCATTCCAGCCAGCTGACCAAATCACCCCTTTTACACCAAAGCAAAAGTCTGGGTGGGACCCAGGAAGGCCGTTGGTGTGAAAGGGTCGGCCCATGTATAACTTCACACCGCAAATCGACCCTGATACAGATCAGTGTTGGACCTATGTCAATTGTGCTCGGCTTTGGTGTGAAAGGTAAGCAGTAGACCCGTGTTGAAGACCACGCCTCTTTGGCTCGTAGTTCTAATTGTTTACGGAAATGGACACATAGCTCAGCTTCTCGTCACAAAAAACAAAAACCAAACAAAGAAAAAAACAGCATTTGTGATTCCCAGCAGAGAAGCAAGCAATGCAACAAGCCAGCAGAGTTATTCACCTTAACTCAAAGAAATTAACATTTGGAGAGCTCATCAACTTAGGGAATGCCCCTTTTTGATGCTGTTATTTGGAAATGCCACAGAAATGACATTTAAGGAAGACACTCACTGACCCAGGAAAGGTAGTGACACGGGATGACACTTGTCAACAACACTGCAAATATCCTGGGTAGTGTGTGTGAGATATAGATAATAATAATAATAATTTATTGATAAGGCATTTTTAATATAAATGTAACACAAAAGTGCTCCACAGAATACATCATAAAGCATTGCAGTTGCATAATGTGATCTAAACAAATTGATTACGAGAAAATAAAAGAAGACGTATAGATGTTGAAGTAGTTAAGATAGAGAAGGAAACAGATTTGACAGATACACATTCATCTGAAAGCAATTGTGAAAAAATATGTCTTGACTAAGTCTAGACTATTATTTATTTTCACTATCTCTGTGAATACAAGTATTTACAGAGGAAGTATTCTTGACATAGTCTGGCAGTGCATTCCAAAGTCTGGGGGCATAAAACGAAAATTAGCCTCTCCAAACGTTTTCTTGTTGATATGTGGCAAACAGAGGCTTCAGCAGATCTAAGAGTTCTACTTGGGTTATATGATATCAAAAGTTAATTTAATCTGGTGCAGCTCCATTAAGTGCTTTACATATGAATAAAATATTTTTAAAAACTATCATAAAGTATACAGGTAGCCAGTGTAGGGATTCATGAATTGGAGTATTAGGAGCACCTTTATTAGTTTTGGTCTTGCTGCTGCATTGTGAACTAATTTCAGCTGGTTAATGCTCTGCTATTGAAGGCCTGTATGATGAGTCAACCTTCTGAATATAAGTGAAATGAGTCAAACTTCTAAATGCATTTTATTTCTAAATAAAAATGAGTCATGAGCTAGCTTGTTAGCATTACAGCAACTAATTGGAGTCGGGATGTATTGTATCTGGATGTGAATTGGATGTATTTTCAGCAAAAATTTCAGAAATTTCAGCAACTAGCTAGTGAGCTTATGATAACTAGCGATTATAAGCTAACAAAAGAAGACAAGTGGTGCATCTTACAGATAGCATACATATCTGAAAACAGCTTTATTCCATGGCTAGTTTTTCACTAAAATTGACACTAAAGTTTTACAACACTGTGTCACAAAAGACATCAGTATTACCCAATTACAACTGAATCAGTTTTCATAAGTGTACCTTATAGTGGTGGAATAAGAAAGAGTGAATGATGCTATGCTGGCAGTCGGTAAGATCACGTAAATGCACACACACACACACACACACACACACTCACACACACACACACACACACACACCCAAATCATATTGCAGTTGCCAGTGGTAATCATTTCTGCATGCTTTTAGTTTTGCAAATAATTGTAATTATACATTTCTTGCAAGTGATGGCCCAGGCTAAACCCCTAAATGACCAGGCCTTTCTGGCTATTGCCAGAATTGACAGATGGCCA
>OMKK01066010.1:6060-18981 GCA_900302305.1 Polymixia japonica
AGAGGAGGAGAGGGAGGAGAGAGAGGAGGAGAGGGGGAGAGGAGGAGAGGGAGAGAGAGGAGGAGAGGGAGAGAGAGGAGGAGAGAGAAGAGGAGAGAGGGAGAGAGAGAGCGAGAGAGAGAGGGGCAGAGGCAGAGGGAGAGTCAGATATCTCTTCATAATCTCTTCTTTCTCTAGCTTTATGGTTGACCTCTTAAGACTAAAGCAGCAAACCAATATCCGATGAGTCATCTGAGAGAAAGAGGAGCCATGAGTTAAGAATCTCTATGAGGCAGATGAAAAATACCTTGTCTCGACGCTCTGAATTTGGGTCATCGATGTTGTGGAAAGCATTTTCATCGATCTCTCCCAGCCAGGCCTGCTCTCCGATACCTACAAGGCAATTAGGGTTCCCTTTGCAATTCCTCCTGCAAAAACCAAAGGTCTACTCATCAACCTTGCAACTCCATCAAAGCTACTTTACATGTAGCATCGTTAACAAATGTTGTAAAACTTGTCAATAAGCAATAATCGCAATTTACATTACGTTGTTGTGTAGACAGTTATCCAGAATGATAGCTGAATGTGCTAACTTAGTACATTTTGGGTTTATTTCGGGATAGGGGGGATGTTATTAAAAGTATGTGTACCTGCATGCCCCCCTCTTGCAGGCGGGCACATTGACACGGTAAGCTAGCTCGATGTGTTCCCGACCGATGTCCTCCGGTTTCACCGTTTCCACCCAACGCCAAGCCGCTTTTTCGAGCTGTAAGCGGGGCGCCATAATCCTAGGACCAAAACCACAGTCAAGCAGGGTAGACAGGCTGGAAAAGGTCGGGATGCAGCGGGCCTACCCCGACCTGTTGTAACGGAAGCTAACGTAGTTGGCTAACTGGAGCTAAATTAGCTCTATGTGATGGTTAACTTAGCTAACACTATAAGTAGCTAACCTAGCTTGCTAACAATGGCTAACTAGATGCCCGGCTACAGTAAAACAGTAAAATGCATTCAACACAGAGAGCGTTGAAATACAAGACTTCCCGACAGGTAATGTTTGCAGGATAACGTCAGGAGAACCTGATTGATAACTTCCCCTGAACGCTTAGCTAGCTTAGCAACGTAGCCTGACCGGCAAGCTATGCTAGCGAGTCGTTTTCAAGTGCATTAGCTAGCACAACACAACGAGTTAATTTGGTTAAGTAAATAATTTTCGAACCTTTCGTACGTGCCGCTGCTTCAGCAAAATATATTTTCACATTTTATTCATGGTTTATTTTAGATTTAGCGCCCTTGCGTCAGTTTATAAATAAATTATTTCCTTGCTCAAAAGCAACACGACGTAAACTCTTGACGTCAGCACGTCGTCTGTGTTGTGGCTGGAGGCCCGCTGCCCTAAAACCAGACCTCACTGAAAAGTAGGAGAGCTGTCAAAATGTAGCTACATAAGACAGCATCAAGTATTGTATAATATATATTTATAATAAATAGCACTATGAGGCATTTGTGAAGGGTGAGCCAAACTAAGATTCACTATCATTAAGCCAAACAAGTGCTAGAGCAAATTTCAATATTACTTATACCAATCTTGTATGTATGTGGGTGTATAGTAATTGGAATGAAGTTACTAGATTGTACGAATTATGAATACAATACAATTCTTAAAGCTGATATCTGTAATATGTTAAAATCAAATAAAAAGTTTAATTACCACATTGTATAGTACAATATAGTATAATGGCGATCATCTGAAAGCTTCCCTCTATTTCTGTTATGATTGTGTCTCAGTGGTGCTGCCATCTACTTTCTGGTCTTTGTTTTGCTTTGACAGTCCATCAAACAGGTCCTCCCCCCAGCCTGTCCATCAACATGTAGCTCCTCCTCTCAACCAGGAGGCCTCTCAGAAAGTATAAATCCCCCCACCCCCCACACTCTCAGTTCACATAAATATTAAAGATGCTATTGACAACATTCAGCCAATAGATGTCGCACTCTCCCTCCCCACTTCCATTGCATTCACTTCACAACACCGCTGTTGCTCAAAGCACATGACCCCTCAAGTGGTTGCCAGTTCGTTGCACATGTGCATATTTCATAGCCGAGTGGACTCAGTCATGTCAAGTGATGAATCTTTCATGGTAGAGTAATTCATTTTGCAACATGTAGCTATACATTAGCTATAGATTTAGGTTACTTTGTGCAGTGGTGTTTCAAGATTCATGTAACGTAATTTATGGTAATTGGGGTATACGGTGTATACCTACTTATTTTTCAGTCAGCATTGCGTATACTCACTTCTAAACACCCTCTGGTGCGAATCTTTGTTATACATTGTTTGAGGGAACTATAATGTTAGGTAACTGGAAGCAAATTTATTTTAATTATTAGTTTACATAAAAATGTTATCAATAGGACGTTTAAAACAGACTCCGGCAAAGGTACACAGAAACGTCTCTGCATAGGGACACAGCAAAGGGGTTTGTGGGTAACTGTACCAAGCAGCAGACAGACCTCTTGAGCGTATCTATGGTCCCGCATGTCACAACAATGGAGATTGATTGAGCAGGGAAGGACTTCTGGTAGCGGATTGTTTTTTTATTTCGTAACCTCAGCACTGCCATCTAGTACTAACGCAAGCACTACATGCTACTAAAGCCTGGTTTTCACTCAACGTCAGCACATATGCATGCATTTTTGAGCCCCCTCACATAGCATGTTGCACATGTGTTAGCACTAGATGGCAGTGTTGCAGTACAAAACCAACACACAGGAAATGCATGAAATCCTGGTTGCAAGTTGCTTCTCAAACTGCTCCATCTCTATCCTTCGATATGAGTTCATATACCTGTGGTTCTCTGTTGTTTTGGTTCCGTGTATGTTGATGTCACGCTACCGGATATCCTTCTATCGATATCCTTCCCTGCTCAACCAATCAGCATAGCTGCAATGCTGGGGATGACAGAGAGGCTTGACACAAAGTGAGGATTTCAGTTAGGATAGCTGTCCCAAACCCACAATTGTATGTAGCATTTTGGTGTTGTCAAGGTAACGTGATATGTCGCTGTCCCATTACGATTTATCCCATTTCGAGCCCTTGCAGCCTCTCACACTCAAGCACTTACCAGGTG
Source organism: Polymixia japonica (assembly GCA_900302305.1). NCBI lineage: Eukaryota > Metazoa > Chordata > Actinopteri > Polymixiiformes > Polymixiidae > Polymixia > Polymixia japonica. Next base: position 9,165 of record OMKK01066010.1, read on the forward strand.
ATGTCAATTAAGTCTGTGAGGGTTCAGGGCTTAGGCCTTAGGGAGGACATTGAGATTAGGCCATTCCCCACTATCCGTTATCCGGATACCCACTGGCTACACCGGAACCCCCAAAATATTGGCCGTTGCCCCCAGAGGTAAATCGTCGTCAGACTGATAGCCAGTGGGTTCCGAGATTGACCCATGGGTAACACACTATTGGCTTTTAGGACTCAAAACTGGGGCACTCTATTTCAACACTTTCGCACTTACTCAGTTAGCCGCTCTTCCAATTAGTCCATGCTTGTCTTTACGCCTAAATGGATGTGAAGTTCTTGACTGGAAATCCTGCCTCACTGCTCTCCAGTCCAATCACGATTCTCACATTTTTCTCGAGGTGCACACCTCTGCGGACCTATGGCAATCTGCGAGTGGTGCACACTTTTAAGTATAAATTATCAGGCTTTCACACCATACGTGCAGGTGTAGCCGGTGGAATCTAGCGTTGTGTGCGTTGTGTTTGGATGAAGAGGACCAGACCAGGATATCTTTGGAGGTACTCTCCGTTTATTACACCTGACAAAGAGAGTAAATAACAAAGTCCTCCAGTCAATCGTGATCGTATACTTGAGCCCCTCTCCCACGGAGTACAATGGCAAAAGGACATGTTGCAGTCAATACGTTAAAACACAGAAAACATACCTGACAAAGAGCGTAAATAACAAAGTCCTCCAGTCAATCATGATCGTATACTTAAGCCCCTACATTTAAATAACACAGGAATGTGTTAGCATACTACAGAAAAAGTTTAAGCTAGTGCGTGAACTGATAGGCTAAAACACACAATGACGCTAACCTCTCCCACGGAGTACAATGACAAAAGGGGAGAGGTGAAGGCGGGGGATATCATTTATAGGGGGGACCCACAAAAGTGAACATAGCAGTACACAAACTCAAACTCTCAGATGTTCCACATTGACTCTGGATGCCTAACATGTCAGGTTATAACTATCTACAAAGATTTTGTGTAACTATAATACTATATGGCTAATGTGTATGACTCTGTTACACTGCTGTATAATTGTCTCTGTTACACAGGCACAGAATTGTTCAGAGCAAGATCACTGTTCAATGGAGGACATGCCCTCCCACTGCCTTGAAATTCCACAAAGTGCTGTGCTGACCTCTAAAGACGCAGCCAATAGCATTGCTTAGTTGGTCGGAAGATGTTTAATTGGGAAAAACAAAAAAATAAACTGCAATAATGGAGGAAAAACTGGTGTTATATGTGTCCACGTTTTCCTTTGAAATCATACCAGGACCTGTCCAGGAATGGTAGCACGGTGGTGCAGTGGTTAGCACTGTCGCCTCACAGCAAGAAGGTCCTGGGTTTGAATCCCCGGCCGCCCAGGTTCTTTCTGTGTGGAGTTTGCATGTTCTCCCTGTGTCTGCGTGGGTTTACTCCGGGTACTCCGGTTTCCTCCCACCGTCCAAAGACATGCCGGTTAGGTGAATTGGAGACTCAAAATTGCCCTTAGGTATGAATGTGTGTGAATGTATATGTCTGTGTGTGTGTCTGGATGGATGGATGTTAGGGTTAAATGTGGATGTGTTGTGTTGAGGTGGATCTTCTGGATCATGAGAGGATGCTAGCCTGTATTAAGAGCCGCTTCTCAAGTCTGAGTCACAAGACTCAGATTGCCTCACTGTGTATCTATGTGACTGTGTATGTAAAGCGACCTTGGGTACCTAGAAAGGCGCTATATAAAATAAAGGCATTGTTATTAGAAGTTATGCATGGCGTAGAATATCGGAGCAGATGGCTTCCAGGTCAGTAAATCTATAGCAGTAATCAAATTTAATAGCATTAAACGTTAGCTTCATGTTACAGCCAAATCAATGAGTAGTATTGTAAATTTGGTAGCACTCTGGGTTGTGTTCAAACTCGTGAAAAGCACAGTGCACAATGCGACTGGTGTGAAAGCAGGCTGTTTTACTCTGATGCGGAGATTGCGACCTGTTGCAAGGTTGCAAACCAGGTCGACCAGGTTGCAGAGATGTCACACACCTCCTCAAAAAATTAAAAGCGTGTAGTTTGCAAGGAGGTTCTATAATAACTGGAGGATGAACGGGAAAATGGCCGCCCATTCATTTGAACGAATGCTGCTCACCCAGCCAGCCCCCAGGCGTCAGGTCTCAGCCTTGAAGCAAATTTGACATGGTGGCCAACGGTGGTACTGCAACCTAAAATTCACATGCGGCCCAAAAGGCTTTTTTCCCATAGACGGCCATTGTAAAAGACAGTCCTCTAAAACTGTTCAGAAGATACCTACACCTACCTACACCTACCACATAATACCTTAAAACATTATTTGAATTATGTATTTTTTAAACACGAAGGTTGATTTCTTTAAAAAATCATTCAGAGCCTTATAAAACATTGTTTTTTGTGTGTGACATCACCTCAGGGTACAGGCCAATGAGGTAAGCAGACACTACTGAGCATGACCGTTGGGCCGTATGCCAGGAAGTAAAACCAGGAAGTAAAAAAAAATTTTTGCTTCATGCGCTGGGTGAGCAGCTTTCGTTCAAATGAATGGGCGGCCATTTTCCCATTCATCATCCAGTTATTATAGAACCTCCTTGCTGGGGGCTGGTAGTTTGTGACCGGGAGGTCACACATTCTGTAGACACAATGATTGGTTGAGGCGGGTTTTCCGCCAAATGTCACTCGTATAGTTCACTTCCTATTGCAAATTTCAAACAACAAACATCTTTCTAACGCATAAGTAGACAATTCTCTCGAATACAGGTAGGCTACTGGTCAATCAAGGACAGACACAATAACAATGGAAAACATCCTTGGTGCTTTTATCAAGATATAATCTATGAAACATAGTTATATTTCATGCGGGCTTCGCATCTTGCTTCGCCCATTGGACATGTGTCCATGTGTGCCTGCTGTGTTATGGTTTCCCTGTTAGCTACCCCTCCCTGTCCATCAGGGTCCCCCATGGGTGGGGCAGTTTCAGAACCAGAACCAACCAGGGACCCAGATGTCGTTCAATACATTCATCGCCAGCTTACCTCAACTCGAGGCTCACACCGATTACTACACAGTATGGCGAGAAAAGTGTCACCTGTCAGGCAAACACTGAGGCTGGGACACCCGTTACAATTTGTGGCCCCCCACCCTCCTTTCTCAGGTGTGAATCAGACCGTACTGTCAGACACGACAGCAGCATCATCCCTCTCTGCAGAGATACAAACGGTGCTTTCGAAACAAGTCATTCCCATCGTCCCTCCACTGGATGTGATGGAGGCATTTACTCCCGTTATTTTCTGGTTCCCAAGACAACGGGGGGTGTGAGGCTCATTTTGGATCCCTCGACACTCAATCAGCTGATTGCAGTGAAAAGGTTCAGGATGTTCACAATAAAGACCCTGTTACAGACAGAGAGACTGGTTCACGTCTATAGACTTGAAAGATGAAAGATCTTTCCACCACACAGGAAATTCCTTCGTTTTGCCTTCCAAGGGACAGAGTATGAATATCAGAGGATCTCGTTCGGATACTCTCTGGCACCCCGCACCTTCTCCAAGTGTGTGGAGACGGCACTCTAACCACTGAGCCGCCAAGGCATTGTATTCTACCCGGACGACATTCTGGTTCTCAGCCAGTCAGAGGAGACAGCGAAGCATCGCGCCAGTCTACTGGTGGAGCATCTGTCCCTGTTGGGTTTTGCCATCAACTGGGGAAACAGCTCCTTTTTCTTGCTTGATTTTTATAGTGTTGCTGAATATGTCTGGAGTGAATCGGAGGTTGAGGTTTCATTCAAGGTCTGTTGAGTCAGACTTGGACGTCTCCACTGAGATGGAGCATTCCCTTGCAATGGACATTTCAATGGAGGGTTGGAGAGAGAGGGAGGAGGTGGAAGAAGGGATGAGAGACAGTAGATTAAAACTAAAATAAGTGCCTTTTTATATTTTTTCCTCTCCAATGTTCAATTATACCGTTCAGTTGCATAATATTCAATGGTTAAAGGGGTTTCTGTAAAGACACATTGCCCAACTCTGTTATGCACTTTCATACTGGTGTGATATATGTATGTTCAGACTGTTATGGATATTATGCATATTTACATAAAACTTTGTTGACAACTTGTTAAATCCATATTCAAGCAAAGCATTTGTGGTGCATATGTGTTTTAGAAAAAAACAATGTACAATGACAAATGTAAAGTTCATAGTATGTTTATTTACATTTATAATACAGTCTAAAACAACATCAGATTTCAGTCTATGAATTTTCTTTCAGCCAACTTAAAATTGTTAGGACAGTATTTTAATTATATTTAACAAACTAAAATTATATACTAAGGTTACCACAAAAATTACCTTTCCTGAAACCATACTATTAACCATACTATTAGGTTGTAAAGGAGCAGTATTTTACTTTTGGTTAAAGCAAATAATTGAGTTGGAAAATTTGTAAATTTTAAGTTTACTTGCCTTTAATGTTAACCGTTGATTTGGAAGCAATCAAATTATTACATACATGTGACTTAAAGTAATTGTGTTAATTTAACTTGTTGATTTTATTTGAGAAAACTTAAATCATTTGTGTGTTACCAATTAAAGTAATTCAATTAAGTTGGTTCAACTATTCTCTTTTTTTCATATGGGTTATTTATATGTAGGGTGTGGAGAGGAACGGGGAAGATGGGAGGAGAGACATATGAAGAAAACATGGAGGTCTGGGGAGGGAAGTGGGAAGGGGCTTAGGATATATATCATACTATATACACCTTTATTACCTTACTGTGACTTTTTTCTTAATCCCTTTTATCTGTAGTGTGGTTTATTACTTTTCTTTCTTCACAAATATGTTACATTTCTTCTTTGTAATCCTTTATATATGCATATCTTACTGACTGACTGATTTTTTACTCTAATAAAAATGTGAAATCTAAAATATCAATAGGCCTATTAATGGTAATGACGTGTCTCTTTTCCTCAACATGAGAGGAGATTGAAAACGTAGAAGAAGACAGATGGAGGAGTGGAAGTCTGTGTGACTGGAGTGACTGGAGGCCGGATGGAGGAGGTTGGGCATCGCTCCTCCTTTAAATTCATCTGATTGGGAGTGTTGTCATAGACATCGCAGGACACGGAGTGGACAGATAGGGTTTACAAATGGACAAAAACCGTATGATGATTAGCTCTCATCAGGTCAGCGGAAGCATTTAAAGGAAACTTTTCTTTTCTGCCCAGACTCAACATCCAGTCATCAGAGATAAGACGTATATCTGAAGAGCATGTCCAGATAAGAGCTGACTGCGTTGGGATCTTAATTGCGTGATTGCTTCTAAAATATCCCTGTAACAAAGGAGTTGGTCATGGAGAGACTGGTTCACCGCCTGGTAAAGCTGTTCATGTTGTTATACTTAATGACGGTGAAGACCCGAGCCATCGAGACGGGTAAGGAGTAGGAAGACTTTAAAGACTGATAGACCTACAGTATCTTTGCTGTTGCGTCTGGATACTTGCTGCCACCAGGTTGACTTGTGTGCGTAATTTATTTCCGAGTGCAAGTCTGCAGCTCCAATTGCGCTTTTATAGTGTTTTGTTGAAGTTGTCCTTGTTCCACACTTACATCAGATGGGGGGTAGACGTGTAAATGATGATGATGATGATGATGATGATTTTGAGATCATATCCCATAAAGTTCAGATATTTGATTTTCCTTTCAAAACAACATATTCACCATTAAAAAAAATCCGCTACTAATACCAGTGCTTGCATACATTTTTAGAATGAAATCGTCTGTAGCCTCTTTAGTTTTGTTTTTTTAACGTTCAACAATAAAGTTTAACTCCTTAATATGGATGTATAGCTTACATTTCGCCTTCATATCAGTAGATTTAGTCATTTAATAGTTATAATTACTAAATATAGGTTAGTAATTTTTAAATTGATTCTAGATCTACAACAATTAGGAGCATGAGACTTTAGGACTCATTTAGGTCCTCTATAGACATGTTTTTGCATGTTTATTCATTGTAAAATTCTACTTTGCTTGCATGTGAGGTTATACACCGAGACAGTTCTTTGAATACAATCACTCAAGTTGAAGTCCAAAATAGTAAAGTGTGTGCTTGCATTGAGTCACAGACATTTGGATAACACATGGATGGCCAATGAGGTAGCTGCCCTTTTAAGACAATGCCGTCTCAGGCGTCTTTCACTACAGTGTACCATCAGGATCTGACCCATCCTTGCCCTCTAGATTTGCTTTCTGAAATGGAGTCAATTACAATGGCAGTGTTTAAAAGTGTTGCGTTTTCAGCTTGTAAAAGTCTTTACTGGTGTCTTATGGTCATCCATGTTTTGGACTGTGTCACTGAGCCATTGTATGTACTCCCACAGTGCTCAGGGATGTGTGGTTTCCCACCAATAGGGGTTCCCCGGCTTTGGGACATTCCGGGAGGTCAGCTCGGAACGATCTAGTTGTCTCCCTGGGAAACAGAGCTAATAAACTCCAGGGGTGGTCGTAAATTTTCTCATTATTTGGCCCGCAGCCCAGAAGAGGAGGGGTGGCTGGGCTGCCGGAGCAGGATCTGCCTAGACCATCGGTCCTCCTTACACTTTCTCTGGATGAGTAGTCTTTCAAGTGATGATCATCTTGATCACGTCTGCTTTCAAGACCTCCGTCAGATGAGTTTCACGCCCATGTCTTTCAGGCAGCATCGACAGCTACCTCCTGGAAGGGGGATTCGTCCTGTAAAAATCAGGCTTACAGGGTTATACTGCTATGATGTCAGTTTACTTTGTGAATGTCAATATCTTGGAAGTAAAACCAAGAATTTTGTTTTAGTTTTCCTACTTTGTTATGCATTTAGAGGGAGTAACCGTATAGACGAAGAAGCAGGCAGTAAGATAGCACGATGAGTAGGAAGGCCTGGCTCAAGTGTCCCTAAGAAAGACATTGAATCCCTACCAGCTCCAGCTGTGATGTTCTGTAGCTGACACTCTGACCTAAACATGAAGGGAGAGAAGCCAAAAGAGACAGAGAATTTCAGTTTTAGGAAGCAATAGTATTACAGAAAAAAACAGAACTGTACTCAATTGTTGAGTTAGGGTTTAGGAGACGATTACTCTTTAAGCTCACAATTCACCTGAGATATTATTGAAACCGTAGTATCAACTAGATATTTATGAAATGTGTGGTATTTCTTTCTTGTTAGTGAACGTGGTGGACTTCTGCGGTCAAACTTTAAGGGGGGACGGCATGATTGTGAACTCGCATCAGGAGTCCAAGAAATATTATTTTGTCACCATGGGGACAGACTGTCACCTCACCATGCAGGCAACATCCCCTAAGGACAAGGTCCAGTTCCACTTCCGATTCTTCCTGGTCTACAGCTTGCTACGAGTGGCGCCTCTAAGTCCCACCCCTCTCTTCCCCGAGTCCCCCCGTGGCTCTGCTCCTCTCAATCCACGATTTGAGCCCATACCTGGCGAGGGACAGGGGGACCCATGTCACGCTGGCTCTTACATTCAGTTCTATGATGGACGGGATAGGAATTCACTCCCCATTGGGCCACCGCTGTGCGGGAAGAGCCCGCCCCGTCCAGTGCTATCCACGGGGAACTTCCTGACCTTGCGACTGGTGACCCGGGGGACTCAGCCCAGAGTGGACTTTGTTGGGGACTTCACCTCCTTCAGACTGGGTAAGAGAGAGAGAGACACATCCATTCATGCTATGGATGCTATGTTTTGGTTCATGCTCAAGACCCCTAAATAGGTTGAGCTATAATTGATTAAAGCTGCAAAATGGTTTATTTTATGTTAAAGCCACTACAGACAGGATTTTTGCTTTAACATTTATAAAAAAGAATTCTGAATGGCTATGGAAAAATGACACCATCGCAGATAAGATTGGTTTCCTAGAAACCTTACATTTGTGCGCCACTGGTTACGATCTCCTACGAAAACAGAAAGACCGACGTACGGCGCAAAGGAAGTGCCGACCAAAACGGGAAGGAATCTTCTGTGAGCACATTTAGTCCTCGTCTTTCGACAGTCGTGCTTCTAATTGGGGCTTTGTAAACAAATTGTGTAGAAAAAAAAGGTGCGTAGTTTCAAAACCCCCCAAAAACTGTCTCTCTCAATCTTGTCTGCAGCTCTCTTAAAATAACGGAAAAATAACATTTAAATAACATAAAAAGACCGTGTGCTATGCGAAGCTTCGGTGAAATATGATCTTCGCAAACCAGGTGTCTGCCACTTCACTTTGGCCAATATATTGATATTCCCTATTTTCTAAACCATGTTTACAATTACCGGTCGTGTCTAAACTCAGGGGAGGAGAAAAGTCTAGTTTTGAACTGGCTTGTTATTGTAACTAACCTTCACTATTGGTAAATATCACACATAGCAATGATCCATCTTCCTATGACTAATTGTCGTGTTCTACGTCATCAGGTCTTGGTAATCAGGCATAATCCCCCATTATTCCTCCTCAGGTTTCAACCAGTCAGAGTGCAGCGGTGAGCCTTACTTCACCTGTCGTAACGGAAAGTGTATACCACTGAGTCTGGTGTGTGACGAGAAGGGTATTGACAACTGTGGGGACGGCAGTGACTTAGAAGAGAACCTGACCACTGGGTGCAAAGGTCAGTAGGGTGACGGTGTGGTAAATGTTTTTTTGTGATGTTGATATCCAGCACTTTAAAGTAAGGTATTCAATAATGTCATAACATCCTGACTTATAATATTCAATCCAAAAGTCCTTTCCTTTGTCAGCAGGTCAGTTGTTACCTCCTCAGTCCCCACCACCAGTAGCAACCCCACCCCCACCTTTTCTAAATCCAACCACAGTGCAGATTTCCACCCATGTGAACTGTGGCATGTCGAACAGTACACCCAACCACGAGTCAGTAACAGGTGAGTGTCTCATATGTAACATGTAACAACAATAGTGTTACTAGTTCATCCTTTCCTCATTTTGCAAACTTTCCACGTTGGAATAAATCAATGAGTAATGTACTGTTTGTGTCTTGCAAATAGTTGGCTTTAAATTAGTTGCTGTTAAAGTAACTTAAGTGCCCATTTTAGTGCAAAGTGCGTCTATCACAGGTTGTAAAACTAACGGGAGCGACCATTGAGTTGCTAATTTAATCTAATCACTTGTTGTAAATCAATAAACAGTGATTGATCCTCACCTCTGCATGTAGCCTTTAGAGGAATCTGTCTCTATTCCCGTGACAGAGGAGCAAACAGAGTCTGGCTGTCTGTGTCTCTGACTGATTTTTAGACAACTATTCTTTTATTGCATCTTTTCACCTGAGTAGGAGAGAGCGTTCACATTTGCGTGTTGTGGAAATTGCCAGCTTTTTATTACACGTGTGTAATAGCTGTTGCAAACAGCTTGTTTGCTTTCAGGAATTATTTGTACTTTCTATGTGAATAAATGCTGAGATATCAGACAGTATTTAGGCTCCCATCTGACCAATATTTGATCTTTTTTAATGATAACTAGGCTGATTTATGAGAGCATAACTGTGTTTTAGGCTTACAGTTTACTTCTATGTAATATATCAGTGTTATTCATTTTGTAAAATCAGTCTGTCCACTTCTACAAGTCAATATGTTATACTTCTCATAATGATATTAATGCATTTTATTTACACACTTTTCACTAAAAGAAGATCTCAAATGTGCTACAAATGTAAAAGCAGAAACACGTCAGACAAGCACAACAAAACCTTTGGGGCGAGTTGTTTTGTAGGCGTACTATGTGTTATTCAGGTCTGTAGTAGGTGTAGTAAACGTA
>OMKK01066010.1:19001-29930 GCA_900302305.1 Polymixia japonica
TAAAACTAACGGGAGCGACCATTGAGTTGCTAATTTAATCTAATCACTTGTTGTAAATCAATAAGAAGATCTCAAATGTGCTACAAATGTAAAAGCAGAAACACGTCAGACAAGCACAACAAAACCTTTGGGGCGAGTTGTTTTGTAGGCGTACTATGTGTTATTCAGGTCTGTAGTAGGTGTAGTAAACGTACCACAGGTTTCTATTTTCTCCCAACCAACACCGCTAACACTAATGCAAATGGGACCACTAGATAGGTAGATGGGTGGTCCGATACCCAAGGATGGACAGCCCACCCCATCAGTAAGAAGGCTTAGAGGGATCCAGTGAGGGGACACAGAAGAGCAGGGTTACATGTGGTTCTAGGGATGTGGGCCTAAACCACAATGCTATGTCTGGGTACCCCAGATATACAAAAAAAAAACACATACTCTCCTTTTGTTCATCTTGCCCCACTCATCCCCAGACTCCCCTAGCTCGGTGTCCTTGCTGGCTCTCTACATCATCCTAGGGGTGGTAGCAGGTGGCCTGGTCCTGTGCTGGTGCTGCTGGTCCCCGGGTTGGTTCCTGTGGCGAGTCAGTGTCTGCCGCTTCTTGCCCTGCTGCAACTCCGCCTGCGCTTCCTGTCAGCTCTGTGCCCGGAGCTGTGGCCACAACAAGGAGCACCGGCCCGCTAAAGTTACCCCACACACACCGGTGAACGGGACCCCAATGAGGGTGGTAACCACCGCTGCTGCTAGCACTAATGTAAACGTTACCACTGCGGCTGTTTAGAGTAGAGCGGTCATCCAGTGGTGTTGGCATGCCGACAGTAGACATGCCAACGCTAGGCAGCAGTGGAACATGAAAAGCTATTAGACAGCGCAACAATGAACGATAAACGTTCCGATGTGTTTGGAGATCGGGCTGGATGTGTTCCTGTATTATGGGATGTTGAAGTGAACGGAGCTGAATTGACTTGATTGGACCTCTTGCTATGGTGTGTGGCTCTAAACGCGATATAGGGTGAAAAGAGACTGCTTTCTTTATGTTGCTGTGACGGTTGAGGAGATGCAGGGTATAGTATGTTTTTGAAAGGTAAGAATAAGGGTAGTTTCAGCATTACTCACAAAAAACTCTTACGCTGTACATGTTTTGCCTGTTTATAAATAGTCTCTAAGACACACTTTGACTGCAACACGTAACGTGTAAGAGACTGCCTATTTATATATGGCCAGTTTTTACAAATGATAATGCTTTACTTTTTGCATTTAAGCTTTCCAAATGTTCGATTTGTTTTGTTATACTTTGTTTTGGATGTAATTATTTAGATGTGAAAGCTTTTTCAGCCAGGAAAATACACCTTTCTGTGATGCTGTGATCAGAGCTTTGGCCAAAAGTGTGCCTTGGACTAGGTTAACTCTGATATGTGCAGGGAAAACACATCCCTAAGAACAACAAAGTCTGACTCCTGGTGACAACAGCTGCTCTCCCTTGGAGAAATTCCTTTGAACCTTCCTCTCTTTGGAACAGCTTACTTCCACTGTTGGTCCATTCCTGGCTCATAAGCTTCTTACTCAGTGTGAAGTTTGAACTGATTGAGTACAAAATTATCTTTCCAGGAGAGTAAATCCCACTGTATTTTCTTCCTTTCCTCTAGATCAAGGCTCTGTGTAAGGGGCAACCATACATAAATATGTGCACGTTGTAAATTTCCCTCGTGACGTACCATAGTTGAGGTTGTACCATAACCGTTCCTCATTTTTCAACTGTGTCTGTTGTGTAACTATATTAGACAGAGCCACCCTGCGTTGCCCTGAGCGATATTGAGATGTGCCCTTGGTAAGGGTGGCATAGACTTGAATAAATACTGTGTTTCTAACCACCAGGTTGCTAGGCTGCAACATAGCTAAGCATGCTCACTTGATCTCTTTCTTTCTCTACTGGAAGTGTACAGGATACACGTGCACCTGCACACGTGTGTGAGAACACACACGCATGACCGTACCTCCACCCCCACACAGGGATGTGTAGACTGAATAATGTCTTTGAAATGTTTCATAGACCACTTGTGGAGTAATCCAAGCACTATGCGCTATTTTTTTGTAGGTCTTTGAGAGTCTCCCAGAGCAAATGGAAATTGAATTGAAAATTATGAAAATCTTTCACTTTCTAAGACATGTTATGATGCGGTAAAAGTAGAGTGTGCTAAATTCTATTTTTTTAAAAGAAGCAAATATGAAAGCATTTGGATTCTTTGGTTGACTTTGAGAGAAATATGGTGTTAAGAAATTCTTACCCCGTACCATGTATCACATTATGTATCACATTTATACAATTTCTCATACAACCAGAACAGGACAAAAGTGTTTTTTTTTTACCAAACTCCAGCATAATGTCATTAATAAACGTTTTCTTGATTTATTAACTTGGCTCGACAAAGAATGTTATTTTTTAATTATTCAGAAGAGATTACAGACTACGGTGATTTTATTTGTTAGGCCTATTGTTAAAGGAGAATTACTGACATACTGTTATGTAGTAAATATTTCAATGTTCATCTTCTCTTGTACATCTTCTCTTAAATATCAAAAGAAGACATGAAATCATGTTTTGTTACTCTAGATCATATGGAGAATACTGAGTAAATCATTTAAATGTAAAAGTCTCAGGCAGTTAAAGAATCAAACATAATCACTGCCTTTGATGCCCTTACTGTTGAAGCCAAGCGAACAATTAAAATGTGTATGTAATCAGAAATCTCTCTCTCTCTCTCTCTCTCTCTCTCTCTCTTCCTTTCTCTCTCTGTCTAGAGTGGAGTATCATTACTTTTATTCATCTCACTGGGGTGAAATCTCAGGTTGGTTGGTTGACAGTAGGGTAAAGCTTGGCACCGGTTCAAGCAGCTTCAGTGTGTGTTGCCTCTGTAACCAGTGGCAACCTTTCAATTTAAATCCCTGTGCTTCTACAAAGAGAAAATATCTGCCCTATCCCTATCTCTCGCCCAAAGCTGTTTCACCATGGTTTGGTTTTAATGACCTTTTGACCCCTACTTAAATTGGTATGTTGCAAAGCTGTTGCAACAGGTTTTTACCCGTTATATATTCAGAATAGGCTGAGCACTCAATTCTTGTTTATTTCAATTCTGTGCTGCTTCTCACTCATTCAGTTAAACAAAACAATAAGAGGCAGCGGGGTCTCGCATATATCAAAGAGAACAATTAGTCCTCTCAACTTTGGGCAACTGCATCCAGAGATTTAGGGTTATCTGCGTCTGCCCTCAAACGGACCAATCACTCAAACTATTCATAGGCGAAAGTGTAGCATGTTGTCCCACTTGTGTGTTTATCATTCAAGCTAATAGTGTCCCATTGTCCATGTGGTATCTCAGTGAGCCAAGCTGCTGATGGGTCATCTGTGACCCACTCAAACCGCCCTGTGACCCTATAAAGCCCAGTCAGCCTTAAGCAGCACCGTTGGGGATATGTTAAACACAACACAGTTGCCGTCCAAACTAGGCTTTGCACCTGACTTATGTTCAATGATGATACATTGTATTTTTAAATCTTGTGTTTAATGCCCATTGATTTATTTTCATGGATGGCCTTGAAAAGACAAGATTGTTGGCATCCCATGAATTATTATGTCCTTTATCTTAAAATAATATTAAATTTCATAGTCATGATACGAAAGAAAAGCTCATTGTTACTGTAGTCGGATGAAAGAAACACCTGTTACTCACATACCAATGACTCCTCACAGTTAAACCTGACTTCTATACTGAAAAACTTCAGCATGTGTTAAAGTACCAAATAATCTGTCAAATGATCATTACTATGACACATGAAACAACAAACACAACTTTACTTACCATGATCCAAAACAGCTTTTTCAGGTCAAACTCTGCGATAGTATGGCGTATCCACGCGGTTTCTTGAGGTTCTGGTAAGTGTTGCATACAGTATCAGACTTGTATGGGCTCGGAGAAAATCGTGTTACTTTCTTACCGGTTCTCCCCTAGTCCAATGTGGGATCAACTGCACAAGTGGGCAGGTTGCCAGAGACAGTAATACTTTTTTATACTTATTTTTGTATGGAAATCGGACAAGTGCACGCTTCATACAAATGTGGACAATGTTTGCATTTAAACAACAATATCATAGCATTAGAATTGGATTTTGAAAGGCGTAACTCGCAGGTGCTCGCAGCATAAAATCTGCAACAAATTACAGTTGACTCTTGCACCTGTTGAGTAGGCTTACTTGTCACGTCCCACTGTTTTTACTGTCTTTATTGTAATGTATTTATTTATGAACTGCTTGTTATTCTGTAATTTATATAACCTGTTTTTACTTTTAGCACACCCCTCCCCCCTCCCCCCTCAAAGAGCCTTTGCTCTTTGTTTTTCAGGCTGCACTTGTAAATAAAGTAAAGAACTTGTTCTTAATTGCTTGCCTGGGTAAATAAAGGTTAAATAAATAAAATAAAGTGATGTAGGACTCCAGATAGTTCCGTAAGTGTCTGACTGTAAAAACCGATCTAGAGTCAGCAGGGCTACATGTAGGTGGTTTCCAAACTGGCAAATGCAGATGTTGTCTTTTGCTCATCAATACTAGCCTGCTGTAGCCTGGGAACCAGACGAATCTGCAAGCTCATGTTTTATTTGCTCTGACAGATGTGTCTGGTCCCCCTCCAGTTCAGACAGATTTACACCCCACCTAACTTTGGTCGGGCCAATCACAACCGTGTATCTAATATGAGGCGGGTTTAATACAATGACTGTACAGAGGAGCGCCGTTGAGGCATTTCGTAAACATCGAAGATGGCCGCCGCTGATGCGGAGAGGTCTGTTGAATCCACTATCACAAAAGTATTAAACGAACTGGATGGTATATTTTTTTTTAAAAAAGAAGAACAAACAACTGCACATAAAGCTTTTGTTGATAAGAAAGATATGTTTGCCGTACTTCCGACAGGATTTGGTAAAAGTTTAGTTTACCAACTGGCCCCGCTGGTCGCCAGAAATATGGAGTACAGTGAAAACCCACTGATTGGTTGTATGTCTATTCAACTGCGTCCAGAGGCAGTTTGGTCTGTGGCCCTTGATAACGAAAATGAAAATTCGCCCTGTGTGGAAAACACCAGCCTTCATCCTTCATCCTTTTATCCAAGATGCTTGAAGGCTGTGCTGTCAGCCTGCCGTTACTAAGCAACCAAAAGCTGCGAGCTTCACAACATGAAATGCGACAATTGGTCAACAGGTCTGCAGTGGTCAGTTGATTTGGGTATTTCATGTGGAAAATGTGCATTAATTTAGCAGTAAGCCTGACTAAACTAATGTAACTAAGAAAAAAGTCAAAAATGGATTTCCAGCACCGTAAATCAGTAGCTTTACTGCTGGATTTATCTGAATGGTGAAGCAGGTCCTGTGGAGCTGATTGGTTAGTTCTTGTCACATGACTTGCGGTATGCTTGCTGCGTTTGAAAAAGTTGAGATTTTTCCATCTTTGTGCGCAACAAATGCACCGCGACAGCGTTTCTTTCGGTTTTGAGTGCGCTTGTCGCGCGTCTCCATCCTCTTAACTGAAGTTTTGTCAACAAAAACGGAGGAGAAACTCCTTCTACTTGCCGACCACCCAGAACTATATGATTTCATGAACATAAATGATCATGGCATAAATAAAACGCAAGCCTAGCAACAGCAACAAAAAACAGACTTGAAGCTGCTCTGGCCTCACGTCCCTCAGCTCAGCTACCTGCTCTACTGCGGCCTCTATCAATAACACAATGTTTCATTTCATTTCATTATAAATTTCATTTATATTTAGTTTAGACAGAACGGATAGAGGACGTGTTGAGTTAAAAAAAAAAGATATTTATATTTTCTTTATGTCTGTGACATATTATACAGATATAGACATTGAAACTAAAGTGAAATTTAACAGTAAGCCAACTATCTTGCAAAGCAAACTATGCCTATATTTAACTAATTGCATTTCATGTTCACATGTTTGAAAAAGGGATGGATGCTCTGCTAACCACTTCAGCAACACACCATTAAGATGTAACCATCTCCTCCAGCATTGATGCACAAGAGAGTGCTGTGTGCACGTAGCTGCTGAACCGATCCTCATCCTACAACTTTTGGAAGAAACCAATACCATAGACCTGTTCGCTGTACACAAACAAAACTGGATGCGCAGCCTTGGGGCAGAAAGCAGAAAGAACATTTGTTTTTCTGACAGCGTGCAATATTAATGTTACCTACCAGATATGAAATGGGCTCCACACAAACCTTCGTAACCTTTCGGTCTCCGCTCTCGGAGCCACAACCTTCTATTTGTTTTGAATGGATGAGATCCACTGCGATTAGCACAGCCTACTGCACAACAACTTCTACAAAACTTCTGATGAACAACACTCTTGTGGCTTGCTATGTTTTGCACCTTTTTGCCCCAAAGATGCGTGCGCATATTTGTCATGACGTTGTCAGCAAATAGGTCTATATGAGAGCCCAGTTTCTATTCGCTGTTCAGTGTGTAGATCCAGTCTAGAACCCGCCTACTTCAAAACTGTATCCGGTAGTTTGTATCCGGTTTATGCCGCAGTGTTATCGTTCCTCTGCAGAAATGCAGAGTAGTAATAAAAAAATGGACATACCAAACTAAGTATTCCAAGAAGTAGTTTGAAGAAACTTGCCGGATCAATAACATTACATCTTTGAAGCCACTAGCCCCTGGTTTCCGAGCGGAATTGTTTTTATGGAGCACGGACCGTTTCTGTATCTGCTGATTCTTTCTAGACCGGATCTCCAAACTGTAAAGCAGCTTGTGCCCAGGGCGTCATGACAACACAGGCAGTAGCATGATGGACAGGCAGTAGGGACGGCCCCTCCTGTCCTGATTGGTTGTTAAGATTCAGACACGGTGAGATTTTGGAGTGGCTGATTACATGGCCCAGGACAGTCACAGAAACCAGAGTTTTGTCTCAGAGCATTTAATTTATTGATATCTGTCGGAATGTAAAGATTTCCCCAAATATTAGCAAAGTACTTCTAAAAACAAATTGCCCAACCTTTAACGTGTACTGTTAACTATAGTGATTGGTGTAGGTGAACCATTTGGTCTCCGTTTTGAGAAGGACATTCAACTTCAGCCAGGCTAAATTCACTTTGAAATAACAGCACAAGTGTCTATAAACATATATAGACATTCTCTCGACCCAAGTCAGACCTTTAAGTCAGACCTTTAAAATGTATAGGTAACTATAATTGGTAATATTGACTTGACAGTACAAGTGTGTGTGTGTGTGTGTGTGTGTGTATATACAGTATATACTGTATAGTATATATATATATATAGGCTATATAATCTGTATGTACAAACCATTACAAATGAATAACTTAAAGTGACATTAGTGTATTTCCTAATTTATGCACAATTTAATTAATTGAATTTGTTTTCATATTGTTTGTGTGAGTACTTTATTGATCTTTCACTAAACAAGAGTCTTTGATACTGTCTGGCATAATGAGGCTCTCTGATCGAAAAAAGAATTATTCAATCAAAACAGTCAAAACATACTGTATAGCTCCGGAGAGCATGTGAGCGTGCCCTCCGGTTCAATAAATACCAGTCGCTCACGACTCCCTGCTAGTGGTCAACCTGTTGAACAGCACAATCCAATACACAACTGTTCTATTCGCAAGGGTCTACTATACTGTATATGTGGATGTAGAGTGATTTGCAGTGATTACCGATGTTATCAACAAACCTGTGTCTTATTTATATACTTATTCTTATTTATAGTAAAAAAATAAAAAATGGACATGTCTGTAAAAACTAGAAGATTTTTATTCTGATTGGATATATTCACCCTTTGAAAAGGATTACTGTATATCTCATATAGGCTATGTGTTTCCAATGAGTAATGACTAGCCTATAGCCTTAAGATCTTTGCTTACAAAAGACCTTGGCAATATAATCACCTGTGCTATTGAAACATTGACAGGTGAATTGTCCCCACCACAGCAAGTACACAGAAAAGTACTTTTTTTTCCCTCATAATTTAAGGCGACTATAGTAGCCTACTAATCAGGTGTGGGTTGGCCAAGAATTTGAGCGCTATTTGACAGTCAAAACTATCCAGGAAAGTTCACTCTGAACCAGACCTTGAGAATAAAAATGTATTTAATGATATGCAAAAATATTTTATATTTACAGCATTGCCACATAGCACATTATTTACAAAAGTACATTACAAAAGCACATTATTTACACTTTCTTGGACACAGTAGGCTGCATAGCAGAGGTTCTGTGGGTCTGTTTTTTCCGTCCAACTACGGGGCCACACGATTCCCTCCACCCCTTATAGTACCTTCCACCAGGCAGGGCAAGCAGCGCAGAGTTATTATTCAACTTGTCTACTGAAGCTGTGTACGGTTTCCCGCACCATATTGTTGTGGCAGGGGACTAAAACAGTTCCTTGATAAATAACGCCTCAATAAAAGTCACTTAGAACAATCCCCTAGGATGCGTGGGTGCGGTTCGCCGCGCTCCTGTGGACGCGTTCATGCGTCTTGGCGAGCGTAGCGCCTTCCGCCGCGTCCCCAAACGCCGCGGCCGCGACCGCCTCCTGTGTGCTGCGTCTTTGTATCGCCTCAAGTGTCCTCTGCTCCCGGGCTATAATAAAAGCCATCTCGGCGTCCATCGGCTCGCCGGAGTAGAAGGGCCGACACACGGTCTCCACCAGGCCGATGACCGTCCCCAGGACGGCGAGCAGGGAGCCGGCGAGGTACACCTTCAGCATGCCGCGGCTCGGCTTGTTGCTCAGCATCTCCTTGGCGAAGGGGATTATTTCCTGCATGGTTTCCATTGTCACTGGGAGTGCGTCACCTGCGGAGACGAGGTTAGATGGTTAGTTACGTTTTTAATGTTTAGACCTGTGAAATAGGCCGTCCTCTTTAATAAGTTACACTTGGCCAAAGAGTGAAAGACCCAGCCATTTAATATAACAGCAGGCGTATTCCTCCGTTCAAACATGTAAGCAGCGTCGAAAGTTACAGCAGTAAACTACAGAAATAATAATAAACTTACTCTTAGTTGTTCTGTTGTCCCTTTTAGAGGTTTGGAAATGCGAATCTGCTCAGACTCTTCTGTCGGTCGCCACAGCGCACAAATCAATGAGCACCTTTGGTATTTATAACCCAGCCGTGATTGTTTCCGCCCTCACTGTGACAACTATGAATATTCATTACATACGAGCCGTCCTTGTTTCCGCCCTCACGGTGACATCATGAATATTCATTAGATACGAGCCGTCCTTGTTTCCGCCCTCACTGTGACATCATTAATATTCATTAGACACGAGCAGTCCACGAGTTGAAGCGCACGTTTCATTGAGACAAAAAAGCGGTTTTGAGCCAGAATCTTGTGCCCGGTTGAATTGCGTTATTCAGCGATTATGAAACACCGATCTGTCCCCTTGAACGCTCAATTTGTGTTAGGGTATTTGTTGAGCTTTTTGTATAATTGCCTAAAATCATTGAATTCTACATAGTTTTTGGATAGATGTTTTCTTGCTTTGGGAATATTTTTTGTTTTGTTAAGTTTGTTTTTGCTTTGTTAAGTATTTGTTGAACTGAGATAATGGAAATACTTTAGAGTTAATTCAAATACAAGACATTGAAACCACCAGTATAAAGATGTTGAAAGACAAAAAGTACTGATAAAATACCCTATAGTCCTCAGTTGCACGTAATTATATTTCTAGAAATTTAAATAGGGAGCAGGTCAAACAATATAGGGTAAAAGCCAGACAGGTGGCCAGGGCCTTCTAGAACCAGAGAGGGCTGATGGTGTCCATTTGAGTCTTCCTGATCAATGGTCATCAAATTAGGGGAAAGGTTGTGGAAACCTGGTCACCCTGCGCCACTTCTGCTGGCTGTGACGCTGACTCAGTGTGAACTGTGCACACACTGAGACACACACACACACACACGTACACACACTTCAACGAGTGAATAATCAACAGACGAAGTACAGGATCATTTTGTTCTGAATCACAGTAGCTAACCATCAAACCACGTACTGCACGTTTTAAAATTAAAAACAACGTTCCCAAAACTATTTTGTCAGAATGTTGGGCTGGGTGGTCTAAAAGCACATTGAAGAGGAAAGATCAAATGGTAGTCACATGAAACGCCACGTTACATGTACTCATTTTGTTTTGAAATGAAATTCAGGCTAAAATGTGTTCAGTAGGTCTATATGATCAGTCAAAAATCCTGTAGGAATCCAACAAAAAACGTTTTAAGAAGCCAGTTTGACAGTGGCATGTTTTGAAATGAAACCTTTAGGATATTTATAATTCTATTGGACAGTCTTATTTGACTGCCAGAGTCTTAATTGGTTCAATAGAATTTTTGATTTCTCAGAAAGAATTCAGATTGGATCCTTTGATAATGTGCAATGAACCACCACTTTATATTGTTGTCCTACCTCTTAAAGCCCTTCCATTTCCTGTATTAAGTATTTGTTTTGATTTTCTAGAAGGACTGTTTAGTTTCTGTATGTAATGTGCCAGGGAATGCTAGGCTAGGAAGTGGTTGGAAAGTCGCCTTCTGAGTCTTCTAAGGTTCATCATATTGCTGTGCTGTCTGAGAGCAACTTTATAGAGAGAAATTCAAACCCAAAGTATTTTGGCTGGTATAACGTGAGGTGGCAACAAAGTGGTACTTCATCAGTTGTTATGGGAATGTTTGGGATGGAGTTTGTGAAATTTCTGTTAATACTTGATGGGACTGACATGTATTAGGAATTCCAAAAATGTAGGGAATTGAACTTTGGATTAATCGATGGAGTAGGTCAATCACAAATGCACACATTCTCTCTCTCTCTCTCTCTCTCTCTCTCACACACACCCACACACACACACACAGCTGGACACCA
>OMKK01066012.1:0-13389 GCA_900302305.1 Polymixia japonica
ACAGTCAAATCTGGCGCTACTCTGGTTTACTTTGTCAAAACTGCTCATTTTTACAGTATTTTCTAACTTTGATCATTCTGTCATACGACCAGAGTAAAAGAACTGCTGTGTGTTCAAGTACCATAATTTCTTGGCCGAGAGATAGAAAGAGTGTGTGAGAGACAGAGAGAGAGAGAGAGAGAGAGAGAGAAAGTGTGACAGAGAAAGAAAGTGTGACAGAGTCCAAAAACAGTGCAACCCAGCAGGAGAGAGAGAGAGAAGAGAGAGAGAGAAGAGAGTCTAATGCAGCCTGATATATGTAATCCCTAACACGGCTCCAAAGTGCTGTGTGCCACCACAAATTCTCTGTGAGGGTTTACTTAAAAAAACAACCTCACACCCTGGGCCTCTTATGTGCTCTGTATTTCATTTGTTCTCAGCATAAATTCAAAGTTGGAAAGAAGTCCTAAATCCTTTGAAGCCGGCGAACGCGCTTAACACGATCTCGTCAAACCTCTCGCCAGACAAAGACTATAACTATTTTCACACCTCTTGTAAACACAGCTAACCATGACTCAATTTCACAAAAAGGTCCAGCGCGACGTAAGGTAATTGTGCTGCTGGCTTGTTTAATTATCCATCTTTTTAACTTTCAAAAGTGGACATAAACCTGCTGCAAATTATCAGCTTCACATATAGCTTTGCTTGTTAAGTTTGCTCCGTAATCTAAACAATCCCGCTCTCTCCCATTTTTCCTGTCATTTCTACCGAATACTATCTAGTTCGGCAGATGTACTATTAAAATACATTTCAAATGGAGGCTTTTATTTTGGGAGAATATCAGTCCTAGAAATTTGGTTGTGGGCAGCAATCTTGATTTCAAGAAATCTTATGGTGTGTTCAGTCGTTTTAGCATCTACATTTTTTACAGTTTTCTGGTATCAGCGCTGTCATGTTTCCCTGACGACAGACTGTATATTCTTTTTTTAACACATAGAAGAAGTACAGACGAACAACTACATGCACTGTGTGGGTTTTTTTTTTCCTGAGAAGCACATTGGGGCTTCCAAGAGGCAAGCTTACTGTTTTTAATTATGGATAAAAAGAGTCAGTGAAAAACCCATAACACCAGTGGTAAATATGATCTTCAGGAAAAAGTAATGTCAGAGGTTTTCAGCAGTGCAAAGATATGCAATGCAAATGCAAATGGATGTAAATGGACAGAAAATGTTTTTGCCAAAGGTAGCTAGCGCTATAAGTAGCCTTGGCTAGCGTAGACTTTACATGGGCACCTTGTCAAGATACAGTCTACAAACTCTCAATAGGGAAGTGTTAGTTCGAACCTGACCCCGATGCTCTTATCCTCTCCTATCACGGTCTGGCATCTGACGACTTAACATTCCTCCGTTGTTTGGCATACCTCTTCTTTGTCTCTTTTTCCTGTTTTCTGCCTCTTCTTTACACGTTTAATTCGGCAGTTGACATCGCTGCTCGATCTGCTCCTTTTTGTCTGTCCGGCGCTCGAAAGCGTTGTGTCTTACGTTGCCTGTGTCTTTCTGTCTTTGTGTCTCTCGCTCTCTGTCTGTCTCGCTTTCTCTGACTTGTTCTCTTGCTTCCTTCCCTCCTTCCTTCCTCCTACCTTGTCCTTACCTGCCCTATCCCTCTGTATGAGATGCTGATTGCGATCAGTTGCGCGATAAAGACCTGATCCGAATGACCTTCAGAATGTAGCCCATTCCTGAACCCCGCATCCCTCTACGCCCGAGAGAAGCAGAAAGACAACTGTGTGCCGGTGGTCCAAGATGTTAGCATTCTTTGACAACTTTAAAAAAAAATAGGCCTATTTTGTGTAGCTGAGGTGTGTACGTGCTCTACCCTTGCAGTTTTAGTTTTGCTTTCAATTATTTTGTTGTGATTCAGTCCTCCTGGTCTTTCAGATTCACACGGCCATATCACAGCTGTCTTCTATCACAGCGTCTCCCGTCAGTGGTGTCTTGTTGTTCATAAGCCTATCCAGGTTGAGATTAGAATGGAGGTGAGATGGAAAGGCAACCTGCTTGGTTCCAAGGAGGAACCTCTCATTCTAATCTCAATGTAGACACATTGTGAAATATATCACGCTTGTTGATAATACACTTTAAGAGAAATGACAAGTTACTTGCCGAATTTTCCATTTCTTGAATTTGAACAAGTTGCCCACTGACTATATCAGCTAGTGATCCGCCGCACATTGCGGGGTCATGATTAACACAAAAACATCAAAACAGCTAAGAAAAACAAGGTGCTACTTGATTAAATAAAACCATATCCAATCGGCCTAGTTATTACTGTTAGCAAAAATTATAGAAAACAATCACAACAATGATTTGGGAAAAATTAAGACAAAATATTACATATCAGCAGTTTCCAGCCCAGTTTGACCCTGGAGGAGACACCAGGCTACAGAGATAAACTGTCCGTCTGGGTACTTGCAGGGTACAGCTAGTTGGCTACTGATGTCGCCAGTCTGTCTTCATGCGTATTAGCATTATAAAATTTAGCATTACATTTTCTTTTACTACTATTACTATTTTATTACCCTGCAGGTGGCTAGGCAGACTGTCGTTAAACCGGAGTACCTGGATTTAAGCTCTGGTGTCGGCAAGCTTCCACCCTGCTGTGGAACTCTTGAGCAAGGCGCTGAATGTCTGCCAGCTCCTGCAGCGTTGCTCTGCACTCTGCAGCTGACCCTGTGTTCTCACCTCAATGTGGAGGGGGCAAGCAAAACTAGAATTGCTCTATGGGGATCAATACATTTTCACACATTATGATCCTGTTGGAAATATGTTTGATGATCCAGTGTTTAGTCAATGACCCAGTCTGTCCAAGGCGTCTGTGTGTAAAATTATTTCTTAAGACATTTTTCTGTCAAATTAAAACTAGTGGATTAAAAACAAACAAAAAGTGACAAAAAGCGAAAAAGTGCCATAATTATTTAGATACAGTATGTCTGAATTTAGATGTTGTCTGAGCACCGGCAGGTTGGATTTTTTGATTTTTGATATATATTATATTAAGACAGCCTCTTCTAAAAGATTATTCATATGAATTGATTCTCAGAAAAGCACACAGTCACACAGGTGGGCTTAAAAATTAGATGTGAAATTTTCATTGACCTCATAATTTTGTGGGAAATTATGACATCATCTTCAGAAATAATGCCCATTCAGTAGGTCATTAATGTCTGAGCAGTAGAAACATTAAAACAACATGTACAAGTTTAGCTTGGCTCACTCTGTAGTTTCACCCCTTAACTGGACTTAGAGTTGGATCTATGTCAATCTGTGTGTTTTTTAAATATCCTAATACCCCTTATAACAGGGCCAGAGGGTAAAGGGTGGCAATTCTCTTGTTTGAGTTTATTTTGGTGTAATTTCTGCAAGAGATACTGGCAAGATAAGAGACATGGAATGAAATGTGAAATAATGTTTTGGTTTGGATTTAAACCTGACATTGCACATTTTTTTATTGTGAACCCATCTTTAAAACAAATATACCTTGGGTACAAACTGACTTGCCCACATTATTATAGTAAGCCTATTTGACACTGAAGGGACTTGGAAACAAAATGGCAAGATACAGTTGTCTAGTCCCAATGAAAGAAAGAAAAACTTAATTTGTTGAAACCAGTTATTTGGAATCCCATTTCTATCCCTCCATGACCCAAGTTTATTTCTTTGTAAACCAATGGTAACAGAAAAACCTCACTGCCAGGAAATATGTCTATTCTGAATCTGTAAATCGAGACTCTGAGGTCTCAACATCAAAGGTTTGTTAGCTATCCCGAATTAAGAAAGTTTCTCCTGAAAAGAAGACAACTTCTACTTTTGATAATAATTGGTGTCCTAACCAGATATAGCGTAAGCATAGATTATCAAAGCCATAAGATTCAAGACACTGCATAGACTTTACAAAGAAAATCACTCTGCCACATGTATTCATCATCAACGAGTTTGACAGTATGTAATCATGTTGTCTCTTTTTGGGCTAGCTTATTTCCGACAGTGTCCTGTTCTATTCAAACAAATTGCAGCCCTCTGAAGAGAAATGGGGTTTAAAATGTAATACAGGCATGAATTGGCTATCCATCAAGGAAATAAAACATTATGACTTGACCAAGAATAAAAAAAAAAATCGTGCTATTTAAACAGCCTGAGTCACGAGACACTCGATATGTGTGTTAATATGAAGCTAGCGGTGTTTGAATATACCAACGTGCTCGTGTGATCTCCCCGCCAGTGGATAAAGAAATAACGTCCCTGCTATTTGTCATTGACATTACTGTCTCTGTTGTGGATGGCAGCTTCTGCCTGACTATTGAAGGCATAGAGGTTTTACCCCAATGTTAGCAGCGCATTGACGCTAACGCTGTGATTTTCAAGTAAGATTGTCGGCTGGTGATGTCACAGTCAGTTTGTTTTAGTTTGGACAATAATGGCAAATCCTTATATTCTGGACACTGTCTCTCTGTGGGTATGTGTGTGTGTTTGTGTGTGTGTGTGTGTGTGTGTCTGTATGAGGGGTGGGGGGTGGCGGATGGCATTAGAGAAGAAGAAGAAGAAGAAGCTAAGAAAAGATGAAAAGTGGCCACTTGTGAGGTAAATCTAATCCAGCAGGCAAAGTTTGTAGTCAAAATTGCTTAGCAACAAAAATGACTCCCAGGAAGTAACAGTTTAATCACTCGAGACCTGAGAAAGGTCCTGACACCTCATTGTCACATTGTTTGATACAAGGCTGGGTTCAGTGCTTAGCGGTGGTGATTATTGGCAGGCCAGGCAGGGAACGTGTACATAAACAGCTAGAGCAGGCTATACAGGGCAGAATGGCTTCAGCGCTGCCTATAGCGTTTGTTTATCCAACGTTCTGTAATGTTATGAGAACTGCTGCTTGGTCCCTGGTTAGAAGTTGTAATGTAAATATGGCTGTGTATGGAAAAGGAACGCTATTTAAGGCTTACCATATGTTCTAATAATTTGAGCGACTTATTGGGGAGACTGAATGCTTTTTTAAGGTCGCTCACAACTGCTTCTAAACTGGCGTGTTGTGGCTCGCCGGAGCCACGTCTCGAGCACAGGTGTGCCTTCACATTTCAGTTAAATAAAAAATACATGCAGCATCCAATCATGCTTTAGAATCAGTTTCATTTAGATTATTTGAGATAACATGTTTATTTGATTTGATTTATTATTATGTATATTTAATGCCATTGGGTCGATTTGCTATCTATTTTTTTGTGTCTTTGATGTGTTTTTTTATACCAATGTAGTGTTTCCTAACACCAAAACGGTTGAGAAATGTTACTGATTTAGAGTATAAAAAACAGGATTTTAACCGACTGAAACATGTCACAGTTGCCCCAGTTTATTTAGCGTCAGCAATGCATCATTTTGATATTTGTGTAGCGACGACCAGAGAGCTAAACTATAACTCCTATGCCAGCTTGTTCTCAGTACTCTCAGGCCAAAAGCACACAGCGTCGCAGTTCATTTCAGTACATTATTTGTAGACTGTTCTTTAAGTTAATAAACCATATATAATGGTTATACTGATCGGTTACGTTTCTACAGCCAGGATGTGAGCTAACCCAGTAACCTTATATATCAGAAGTCATATTCTGCTTATATGAATGCAGCTGGATGCAGCAGGCCTAGCGGTGAATGAGAGCTTTCATGTCAGACCTCGGCCTTATCTCTGCCATCTCCTCTCCCTCGCTGCAGCGACGGGGTTGCGGTGCTGTTGGAAAGACATACATTTAAATATGTTGTACATTACCATACATATTTTGGCTCATTCCGTAGATTTAAAATGTATGAAATTGGCCTGAATAAATAATCTATGGAAACATGTGTCAACAGTTACAGATGTCACAGAAGTGTTTCTTAAACTATGGGTAGGGCCTTAAAATGGGCTGCAGGCCTGTTTCTGGTGGGTGCCCGCATGAATTTGTGAGTACTAGTTTGTTATAATGAGCCTGGCTCCTTGAGCGACACTTAATTGACACATTTTTGGGTTGTATGGAAAATGTAAGAACCACTGCACACTGTTTAGGAGAGTGGTGAGCGAGAAGCACGAGTAGGAAAGTTACGGATCGACGTTATGAGACGATCCGTCAGATTGTCATGTGATATGTATTCACAGTGGATAACACTGACGGACGCATTGAACAAAGTTGAAATGGAAAAAAATCAAATTTTTTCCATAATATTTGACCAATTCACCCGTACCCACCTAGCCAAAAAGCAGAGCGGTGAGAATTCCAACACATACCTTAATGCAAGACAATGAAAATAATTTTTCATATAGTTTTGGAACAACATCAGCTCGCCTCTGTTGCAGCCAGACTTCAATCAGTCACTTAGTTATCTAAAATCATGTAGAACCAAGCACGGGTCAAATGAATAGTTACGTTTACGTGTTTTCTGACTTTGTGTATTTTATTATTTGTTCACCGTTGGGTGGTAAAACAGTATATCAAACCACTAGAAAGGGCGCTTTTTCTGTGTGCAGGAAGTCACTGAGGTTTCTCTCATAATGGACTTTCTCATCCCCCCCTCCCGTCATTATCATCATCTCTCTCTCCGTTTCTCACACTTTCCAAGAGCGAGTAACCTAGTTTAGTTTAGTGCTTTGTCCCAATTCTCAGCTTCCTGTTCTTTTTATTTCTTTAGAGAGAGAAGCCACAAATCACCTGGAATATTTAAGCCTCAAAGTCAAAAGCTGTTTGCCAAAGGCTACATCACTCGAAGGGCCTAATTTCAGGAAAATTCTAACTGTTAAAACATAATTTTCTGTTTCTCCTTTCTGCCTCTTGCTGGGGCATCAATCATTTTTAATCAGGGGTGTCTGAATTTTGTTTTTGTTTGTAATTCCGTGAATTGGGAAGGGCGTGCAGGCTGATGGTTTGGAAGTTGCTTTTTTACATATGAATCAGGTTATTGTTAAGGTGAACTGCTGCTTATTAAACGGTCTTCATATGAATTCTTGTAGTTGTTTAGGACCTACTTCAGTGCTGTCAGTTGGTGCCTGTATACATGCTTCTCTCTTTTTGGAGAAAATAGAGTAAATTAAGAATAGACTATCGATAGAAATACAAAGAAATGTACAGGCCATAGAAGTAAGTCAAAATATTTGCCCTCGTCTTAAATAGAGATTTATCCACCAGTTCAGGAAGATTATCTCTTTATGCAAAGACCTCATTTATAAAACTGATTACAGTAAAAAAAGTCACCTCCCCTCTATGAATTACAGCTGTCTCTGGAGTTCTGGCGTTCCACCCTTTTCATGAATTTTAACATTTTACGTATGCTAAGATATACCGCAGTAGATGTATTGTCTTGTTTTCTGTGAGCCTACCCACCAAGATATCCGTGCAGCTACTCAAAGTGGAGCCGTCAAACATGAACCAGAAATCCCGATTTATTTGTGACCTATAAAACAATAAACCATGACCTGTAAGGATCAAGGTGTTAGGGGGGCATGGCTGTCTTATTTGAGGACATGTTAGGTCATGCACCGAGACGAGAGGTAGGAAAGGTGCTAGAGGGAGCTGGCATTTGAAGGATTTGAATGCATTCAAACCCATGTAGCTCCATGTAGTTTTTAACTGAGCATTATATATACACGAGGATATACACGACGACCTTAGTTATTTAATCTAAAGATACTTTATCGATTCACGTAGGGAAATCCTTTCGATCCCTCGACAGGGAGGTCGAAGCACAGGGTGAACTACGGAACAGCGCCCCCCCCCCTAGGTCTAGAATATATTTAGTGTGTTGCTTGAGGACCCTTCAGCGGGGGGTTTGAACCCAGGACCGCTGGTTAAAGGGTCGTCTCTCTACTCGCTACGCCACCTTGCTGCCCCAGAAGGAAAACCAGAAAGGACAGAGTAGCGGAGCAGAATTCATATTAGTTTATATGACACTTCAATATCTTTAAGAAGGCTTGTGTGCTGCTTAGCTTTGGGTAATGTCGACATTGAATTAAATTATTGAGCTGTTGACGCAAATTAAGTAAATTCTGTCAGAGCAATGTTTCCTTTAACTGCATTTTGATTAACTTTGTTGAGTGATTTTGTTTTACACTTTTTCCTTGAACTAACTCAAAACATTGTCGCTATTCCTTTGATTAAGGTCTTTCAAGCACACTCATTCTTATATAAACCGGCTCGCTCTCCCGCACATATTCGCCCGCACACACACTTGCATGCGGTCGCACACACACACACACACACACACACACACACCGTGTCTTGATTATGTCTGCTGAGTGTTTTAACCTTTCATTTCGCCCACAAGGAGTCAACACATTGAGGCCTGTGGGGACAGGACAGGATTGATGGCTTACTTTCTATTACTGTGTGTGTGTGTGTGTGTGAGTGTGTGTGTGTGCGCGCGAACGTTTGAGCGTGTGTCCCTTTGAAGTCCGTCCACCCCTCCCAAGCTCTACGTTGCGGTGGGCAGTTCCATTTGTCCGACCTTAATCCCCTGATGTAAACTCCCATAAATCACACTGAGTTGTTGTTTCAAAACGCGGACAGGCGGGAAAACCTTCTTTCTCTGCGAGCGTTCTTTCTCTTCTTCGCTCTCTCCCTCGAAACGGATTCATAAAAGCTCTTCTTTTTGCGTCTTCTATCTTCCAGAGCGCGAGCAAAACGGACGACTAAATTGAACTTAACCGACGCCCTTCTTCCACGTGCTCTTTTTAAATTAAGTTTGCGACCCCGCGGGTCGTTCCTTCCTCTTCATCTGACCGAGCGTTCTCCTTTGTTTCAACGGAGAACAACGGCCACAGCTCTCAGTAGTCAGCGTTATCAGTATCTCTCCGTGTCTTTGTAGCGCTCTCTGTGTCTCGCCAACAAAAGGAGTTTTTATTATTGAGTAAAATCACACGGTATACTTTAAAGACACAACTACACAACACAACGAAACCATGTGCCTGAGAACCGCACTGTTGGGATGTGCTAACACATTTTATTTAGAGCTCAAATTTAGTAAATTCCGTCCCGCCCTGATACCCAATGAAACTTTGTCATGTGCGTTTTTTTCTTGTTGAATCATCTGGAATAAATTCCATAAATATCTGGAATTTAGCATTATCTGAATACAACGTTAAAAAAAACCCATACAAAACTTGCAAGTCTAATAGTTTTGTTGGGTATTGTCTCCTTCATAGCGGTTCAGCTGACAAACACCAGTCCAGATTCACGATATCACAAAGCCATAGAGCAACAGTATTTAACCACTGCAGTTTTCAACCATGTTAGCTCAAAAATCTATTTACACAATTGTTACATACTGTTGCATAGTATCAGCTGACATTCATTTTAGCGAAGGGTTAGCACAGGTTAGCAACACGGTATCCACAGTGCAAACCGGGCAAAACTCTCTCTATCAGTGGCTCGGGGCCAGATTAGAGTGCCGGGCTCTTTGTTTACACAGCTCTATGGGGCCACGGCTGAGCAGGCCCAAACAATGGACCCCCGCTCCCCTTTGTCAGAGTGAGGGGAAGAATGGAGACCTCTTGACATGGCAACCTGAAGCCTCAATGCCTTCACTTCACCTAGCTGAGAGGGTCAGAGAGAGAGGGGCGGGGGAGAGAGAGAGAGGGGGTCAGCGAGAGAGACAGAGAGAGAGAGAGAGATAGGGAATGAAGAAGAGAGATCAAGCAGAGGAGACAGAGAGAAAGAGAAGGATAAAGAGAGAGAAGGTGAGATGAGGAGAGACGTTGAGAATAGAACTTCATCCTCTCGGGGAAACGACGTTGTTCGCATCAGGCGTGAAAAAAAAGACTAAATAAAGTAGACCAAAGACAAAGCATCTAACTAAGCAAAAAGAGAAAATACAAAGGAAAACAAAACAAGGACAGGAGTAACGTTAGATACAGGGAGAGGGGAAAAAATGAAGGATTATAAAAAGTAAGGATATGAGAGCAGTGAAGGAGAGAAGAGGAAAAGAGAGAGAGAGAGAAGTGAAGCGAGGGAAAGGGATGGGAGGTGAGAGGAGAGGAGCCAACAGTTGAGGCTGAGCGGGAGAGGAGACGTGGAAGGAACGAGGAGACGAGGAGAGGCGACGGAGGTTGAAGGAAAAGGCAAAGCGGGAAGTATGACAAGAAGAGAGCGGACCGACGGGGAAGAAGATAGGCGGCCATTTGAGAAGCAGGAAGTTAAAGATAAAGACGTGAGGATAACCGCCTGGGTCTGACACGCACGGGAGAGGAGGCCAGCACCGGAGGGCACACGGTCCGGAGACTGCGGTCTCCGCCGCTTCACGCTAGGCCTGGCTGATACGGATTGAAAAGTGATATCTCGACATTTCTGGAGCCAGTGGTGATATTCGGTACAAGGCTATTCTATACTATACTTCTACATATTCTGTAGTTTCTATACTACATATCCACGTAATGTCTTGCGTAAATGTTTGGAACAACACACCACACATGAGCTACAAAGTGGGCGGAGTCGTGACTTGCAGGGAACTGGAGCAAAGGAGAGAAAGTATGGACTTTTAAGAGCAACGCTGTTGTAAAATTATATTAAACAAGACTAGGTGAAAACCTAGTGTGTGGCTGGTCAATGTGCGAAATTGTGGCCAAAAAGCCTTGTCGCTAGAGGGCTTTTAATTTGAAACGGATACATGGGGAACGGGGAAACTCCAACATTCGGCCAACCAATCACCACTCAGTCAGTGAGTGACTCAGTGACAGACCGACATTTGCGTTTATAGGGCTGGCCCCGCTGTTGCAGACCAGCCAAAAAAACACGTAGGCTAAATTATCTCAATATCTCGATATTCACGTTGTCATATCTTCATTGAAATATGTCGCGATATATCGGAAAACTCTATATATATTCCCAGCCCTACTTGACACCGTCAAATATTCCATTAATTTTTAGCTTTCACCTCCCACCTCTAACAAAGTTGTCAGGAGTTAAACTCGCATATTTATCCAGCAGGGGAACCTCTACAACGCCTACACCTGCACGATTTGCGAGAAAGACATTTATCAAGCGCATTTATCGGTACTGGTTTCAGATATACATGCTACAGGATGTAGCTAAAAGGATCACTTCATGCTCTATAATTGCAGTGCTACTGCTGCACTGTATCTCCACCCCTGAGAGGACGCACGTTATTCTAGTACTGTACGTATATATCATTTAAAAAACGTTGCCTGCAATGGCCGCTGCAGTATAATACAGGATAGAAGAATGACTGGGGCCACCTGTAATGGCTGTGACTTAAGGGTTCATTTACTTTACTTCTCACTATTTCAGTAGGTTTTTGAGAGTGTTCACCTTCACCTGTCTCTTGTTTTAAACATTAAGCTTTAACCCACTCTGCTTCCAGTGCAAACAACCATCCATTGTCAAGTTTCCCACAGAGAAAAGCCTTAACCGCTAAAACTGCACTTAAACTTTACTGCTAGCCTGTGATACAATGACCCCCATCTCCCTCTCTCTCTCTCTCTCTCTGTGTGTGTGTGTGTGTGTGCATGTGTGAATGTGTTTATGTGTGTTAGCCTCTGACATGACTGCAATATGAGCATTGTGAAACTATGCCCCCTGGCTGACTCCCGTGTGCATGTTTCTGTTTGTGTGTGCGCGTGTGTGCACATTAGTATGTGTTGGCTAGTGTTACAGCACAGGGCAACCTCTCCTGTCAACTTTCCTCTGTTCTGGGGCCCCCAGGGGCCTCTCTTCTGAATTTCGTTTTCTTAATTCTGCGCATCAAAATTTTGATAGCAAAAAAATCCATAATTTTCAATAATTAAAAATCGTATGATATCACTTCAATATCAAACCTCCTGTGTATGTGTGTGTGTGTGAGAGAGAGACAGTTGACTGTGATCATGTCTGAAAGCTGACCGGTGTTTTTGTATTGCAGGTCACTTCCTTGGCAACAACACAGTGATTGACGTGTTGCGTCGCCAGGGATACGAGGTGGAGCACACCCCCGCTGGGCAGCCTATAAGCAGGTAACACTCCACCCTAATGTCCTCAGACAGTCATGTATGTAAACACACACACACACACAACACTAACTTAGTTCTACAATTAACAGCAAACAAAACTGTATTTTTTGGAATTGTAGTAAAAGGATAGCAGTGTGCATGTGTATACTTATATGTAAACAAATTCAGCGAAATATTGACATTGATATTGATATTGAGGAATAATGTGTGTTCAAGAAATATTTTTGTTCCAGCCTGTTCTGGATTTAATGTTTTTTCAGAGTGTGAGAGAATGGTTTGTGGCTTTGCCGAGGCCTTAACTAATTCTTGGGATGTGGAGCGCCACGTCTTGAAGTCATAAACAAGTTAAACCACTAAAGCCAACCTTCTTAAAGCCGATAGTTCAGAGCAATGCTGCGGCCGTCACTGGAATCCAATGCAGAGAATGGTTTCACCACTTGAAGGCCGCTCCTATCTGTGTCTGTCTTTCTCTTTGTATACAAGGTCTCCATCTCTTTCTGTCTGTCCATCTCTCTTTTGGCCTTACACAAGTTCTGTTCTTTTCTCTATATCTCTTTCTCTGGTACTCTGCATTCTGTAAGATTTAATATTTAATACTTTATACTAAACACTCTCTCTCTCTCTCATTTTCTTTGTATTTGTCATTTGTCAAGGAAACGGTAAAAGTTAACTGCTTGAGAACGTTTTAGTTAGAAGTAAACCTCAAGGCTGCCGGGGGTTGGAAAACAGTTAGCTACATATAAGGAGCAAAACCTGCATGTTCTGGGTCAGTGCAAACACATAACATAGAGACTACTACTAAGAACACGAAAAGAGAGAGAGGGAGAGAGAGAGAGAGAGAGAGAGAGATTTAAAACATAAAAAAGACAAACAAGATCAGGAGGAAATAAATAAATAAATGACATCATAATTGACTTTGTTCTAGTCATACTACAAGTCTTACTACAAGGTAAAATTAAAACAAATGTAAATATGAGTTAAAGATATGTGCGGGGGCGTAGTATGTGACATACAGCTTTAGGGGTGATTCTTCAAGGAAAGCAGAATGAATGACTGATTGAAGAGAGTGATAGAGAGAAGAAAGAAGTGAAGTAAAGACATTAAGAAAGAGAGACAGACAGACAGACGTGAGAGAGACAGACAGACAGACGTCAGAGAGACAAACAGACAGACATGAGAAAGAGAGAGATAGACAAAGATGAGATAGACAGATAGACAGACAGACAGAGAGAGAGAACAGGGCACACAGACAGACAGACAGACAGACAGAGAGAGAGAACGGGGCAGACAGTATTCTATTCTGCCACAAAGTTGTTGCACATTATGATTTATTCTGAAAACATGAGTCTGTAAAATTGAAAGGGCCATATTTTATCACTTAAATCGGTGTAAGGTTAC
>OMKK01066016.1:0-15062 GCA_900302305.1 Polymixia japonica
GGGCTAGATTTCTTTTCCTGTGACCGAAGGCAGTCTGATAGCTGAAATGTCAGCGTCTGGGAGAGGGAAATTGGCCATTCAGGGAAGAGGGTCTTCACAAAGGCCGGGATAGGATGTGGCACATATAATAGCCAGACGAACAAGAATTCTCCATGGGCAATTTCCAGCCTGGATGACTTTGGGCTCAGCATTATGAGAGCTGATATATGAGTGTATTTTAGAGGTGCCATATTTTCAGGGCGCATTTCTATCTGTGAGGAATTTGATATGAAAAAATCTAACCATAAAGTGAAACAATGTAGGAGAAATTGTTTAGCTATGCCTGCTTAAACTTGTCTGCCAATAGGATAGCAGGATAGATCTTCTGCTTTTCTTTTCCCTGTGTATTTGTTTTCTCTGGGTCAAAAGTTCTTTATACATGTATTTTTAAGTAGACGTTCTTC
Source organism: Polymixia japonica (assembly GCA_900302305.1). Taxonomy (NCBI): domain Eukaryota; kingdom Metazoa; phylum Chordata; class Actinopteri; order Polymixiiformes; family Polymixiidae; genus Polymixia; species Polymixia japonica. The sequence continues at coordinate 444 of OMKK01066016.1, forward strand.
AAAATCTGAGGGGAAGTGCCTTCAAATGAAGTATTTCCTGCAAGTGATTGCTATTGTAAATCATTTATTTATATGCTGATGATGATGGATAAAAACCTGATTCACAAGACGTGATTCACAAAAACACATTTTCATCAGCCATCCACAAGAACAGGCTTGACAAAGCCTTAACTGATTATGCTATTCAACTTCCTAAAGAAGCTTCGGCAAGGGATGCCTTGTGGGAATATTTGACTTCTTGACCATAGGAGATTTCTACGTCGGGGAGTCAACTGCAGAGTAAACCACAGAACCAAAGGCAGCATTGTTCTCCGGCCACCGGGCAGTATGTGTGAGTTATAGCACCAGGTAACCTCTGTCCAGACAGGGCTGTGAGAGAAAAGCCTCTATGACCATCTTACTCCCACACCTGACACCAGCCAGGGGGCACAATTCACAGCCTGCTGCAAACACACCCACGTCGAAAGCAGCTCGACTAGCCTCTTTCTCTGCCTTACACCAGCCACATATATTTGCCACAGTATAGCATTAGAATTGACATGGATTTATGTCGACTTCACACCTATCTAGGTTGTCCAATAGTAAAAGGTCATTACTCTTCTTGAAATAGTACGGGCTTGAGGGACAAGCACCCATAGAGTCTGACAGCAAGATGAATGAGAAATGGAGGGAAAATCCAATATGGCTTCTATTAATGTTGCTCATCAGAATATATTTTTTAGAACACAACTCATTTAAACGAGCATTTAAAATTAGCATATTGCTAATTAAACAAAGCATGTAGCTAATGGTTTGACAGATTAACCGTGGAATCAAGAGATATATATACTGCAAAAAGAAAAAAAAAGGCCCACACCCGGTCGTGATAAGAGAAGAAAATGATAATTTAGCTGAGAAATGAGGGTGTGAGGATGACGTTAACCGGGGCCGGGCGTTGTGGTGGTGCGGGGCTCTGTTTCCATCAAGAGATGCACCTGCTCAGCTGTAATGCATGTAGCTATCATGCTAACACATAAACACACATTCATTTAGCTACTGTAGCAAGCATGATTAGTTTGGGAAAACAAACCCTCATATGGGCCACAACATGATTTTTTTTTCTGGCATTTAATCCTCCGGAAAACAGGAGTGGGAATCTCACAGATGTAATTATACACTGTTATTAGCACCTCTCCGGTGTCTCATTATAGCAAACTAAAGTCATAGAGCCTCCAACATTCATACAGTGCTTTAATGCTTAATGGAAAGTGATAAAATCCGTGGCTAGGATGTTACTGATAGAAGGTAAATTATGTCCAAAGGCAAAATGATTTCTAACCCAGCAGCATATGAAGATAATGTATGTTACGGAGATACTTTCTTTCTGGACTAGTCTTTCTTTTCCATGTACAGTACTGCATGCTACATTTATTCATGAAAATGCAAAGTCTAACACCGCAGTCTTACTGGTGCAACTTTGGGTAAATTCAAATGAGTTCAATGAAGAAACAATGCTATGGTGAGACACTGTGCAGATAATCCTATATACAGCAGATAACGTGCATATGACTTATACATGTTAAATGACTACAGGGAAATTGACTAAAAACAGACAGAAAGTATACTATTAGAATGCTATGGGATTTTGAAGACTGTTACTCAGGAACAAATTAAATACTTAAATACAACTTGTCTCTAAAAAAAGAGAGAATGAGAGAATTATGGAAAGATAATAAATCTCCGTTCTCATTAATCTTATTCTCAGTTCTCGTTTAGCCAGATTAGGAATGTAGCTGTGATTGCCGGGACAAGTTTGTCTTGACTGAGCTATTTGCCAGCATATGTTGTCCTTTTGTTTGGAAGTGATCATTAGGGGCCCATTGGGAACAAGCAGATGTCATCATCTGCCCGGTAGAGCACGATGATGAATAACCATGGGAGGGCAAAGTTAAGAGCGTCATAGGAAGCCAACGTCACAGGGACAAAGTCATACATCACATGTCTGACAAACATCAGATCTGACCAGTTAACCAAACCGCATTAAAAAAACAAAAAAGACCATGAATATTCAGTTAGCTGTTTGTTGGAACATCCTTTTTAAAGGATAGTTCAGGCCATTTTCGACATGGACCTCATTTTCCTATCTTTTCCGATCATACCAATCGGCTCTGACCAAGATTTCATCAATTGCTTCGTTATAGCATTACTTATGGTCTGAGTTGGCTTGGATACGTCTCCAATATAGTCTTTTGGGGCAATCGGCAACTCCAAAAACGGATCCCAAAATCCCCAAACAGTTACGCTCCTTACGATTCCTTGAATGACGTGCCTGTAAATATATATTATTAAATATTGCAAGTCATGCCTGTCTTGTGCAGTTTTGATGATAGCTTGGTCGTTTGACACTAATCGTCTTGCAAACTTCCTTGTTTGCTATTAGCTCGCTAATGGTATTTACGTTTTCATGCTTTGTTTTGACAAAGGTTTACACTGATTTCTAAGTGCTGTTATTGTGGAATATTTGCCAGATTTTGAGGATGTGGAGGGATTATCATTACCATTTTAAAAAGGACATCTTTTGGGCGGACGAAGTGCATATGAAAGCGGAGGGGTGAAGAGGCAGGCGCAGGGACCCAGAACACGTACAGAACACCGTACTGAAAACAACATGCTATGTATGCAAATGCCCACTTATTAAACTGTGGGACTTACAGGCCTCAATATCAAATAATTTCCGTGATATAAATGTTATGGCAATAATTAAAAATGATTTTAGTCTACTCTGCACAACACACGGAAATGCCCACATCACCACATGCTTAACTGTGGGGCTTACAGCACTTAGTCAGCAATTCATTTCTCAACAGGCCTAACAGCCTATACAGTAAGACAATAATACTTCACATTTCACAATAAAGAATAACACAAAGCTTTCTAAAATTCCGTTATTATTTAAAGATTGGCACGGCAGCCCAATAAAACCAGTTGAAACAGCGGCCTATTAATAGACAAATGTATGCTTACCTTATCTAGTTGTCCAAAACACCCCACACCATAGCCATGTCCCGATTCTCCTCCTCCTCCCTGTTTCAGGTTTTACTGCGTATATCTGTGGCAGGTCTATGTCCTTTGGCCGAACAAGCTTTTCACTCAGTGCACCTGCTTGCACCAACAGTTAGATTATTATTATTTTTTGGACTTTTTAAGAATAAATCTAAACTAATAAAGAACAAATTAAGCCCTGGTTTTGGGATTGGTTTCTGGAGTTGCAGTTTTCCCCAAAAGACTATATTGGAGACTAGTGATCAAAGGCTACTCAGAACATATGTACGCTATAACGAAGCTGATGTTTTGATGAATTGATGAAATGTTGGTCAGAGCCAATCAGTATGATCACAAAAGATAGGGAAATGAGGTCCAAGTTCAAAATGGCCAGAATTATCCTTTAAAACTTGCAATTTTCATCAGTGAATCTAAGTAGAGAGTTAGAATACCTATCCTGCTCTTAATTACTTCCATTTATGAGGGATTTGAATAGTAAGGTTCTGGTGTATCTGAAACAGTTTATAAAACATTCATAACACATTACAGCAAAGGCTTCATTACAGCTACATAACACATTCATGCAGGCAGATTTAACACTTTCATCAGCTATTTGTCTTACACGTACATATATGTAACACATATGTAAGACTGTAATATTCATGCATTAATCTATTAATCCAGTGGGTTAGGTTAATATTTACAATTTGGAACAAGCAATCTTTAATCTGCAGTGATTCAACGTTGGAAGTAGCTGCACAATACTGTTAGTGCTTTAATCCCAATACAAGTGTATGAACTCTGCAGCTTCATTCATGATTAAATTTGACATTGCCATTTGCTGTTAGCTGCTTAGCAATATGAAATAGCCAACAGCAACAGTTTCACCACATTAATATTTTTACTACCCTGCCATTTGGAGTTTATTTTGAACTATAGAACACAATAGCCATCTAACAAACAGGTTGTTTGTACTATTTACAAACATTTGAGGGATCAAAACTGTATTTTGAGTTACAATATTACCCTCCCTTTAAAGCTGACATTAACTTCTGTCCTGGGTGATGGCATTGTATTTGCTAGAGCAAAAACACATACATTCCAGGTGTAAATGCATCCCAGATGCATTGAGACTTCTAACCAACTATGTGAGCAAATGTAAACTTTCACACGGGTATCCAACCAGGAAGCACACACACACAAATCAAACAGGTGGCAGACAGCTCAGAGAGCAACATTACAAAAGGAAATGATGTGTGCTGCAATCCGTTTTGTGAGGTAAACTGAAATCCAATTTCAGTATGTATACTGTACCAGAGATGCGCGTCAGGTGTGATCCAGCTTAATCATATCTGCTACGACAGTCTAGACACTACTGTAGATGCATGTTAATGCCACTTGTAAAGGATTGCTATGTTAGAGGCCCTTGGGTTGGCTGATTTATTTATCCCCCTCCCTCCGTTTTTCCCAACACTTCTGCCTACTTGCCGCCCACATCCCAAGACCTTGTCCCAAGCCCACCAGCGATCCAGTGCTCCATTAAAATCCTATTTAGAGCTTGCCCTACTATTAGAGACTGACTGGATAATGTAATACCATTACACTAAATTACCATTACAGTCATTTATTTACACTTAAACTCATGGTTTCACAATTAGTGCAAACATATGCTTATCTAATAGCCAAAGAACAGGGTTGCTGGAGTGTGACGGCACACCCCTGACAAGTAAATTGAGGAACCTGGAATGTCACCTATTAGGCAACACTTTCTAAATATCTCAACGTTACGACCCCCAGAAAGGCTCTTTACAAAGCAGGTTCAACAACCAGAAGAAAAAAAAACCATTACATTTATTAATAAACAATAAAAATGACCAGAAACCAACACCAACAACAAATAACAGAAGGCTGATGGGCCGGGCCAAAATTAACAAAAAGGAAGGGAAGCCCCCCAGACCAACCCACAACGATCTGGGTTCTTCCCTCTAACCTAAGCCAACATTAGAACTAAACCTAACAGAAATAAAGATGCAAAAACAGAACTACCGGACCCATCAAATAAAACAAAGAACCAACAAAAGCATGCAGAAATCTAAATCAAATCGGTCACAAACACAAAGTGCTCCTGCCGAGACCAGAGGGTGGAAAGAGACTGAGCCGAGAGGTTCCTGCCGCCTCTTTATTAGTTTTCCCTCAATCAGACCGGACCAGATACACCTGAGGGAAGAACATAAGACGTCATGAGTCAAAATCATATGCACATCTTAACCAGCAGGAGGAGCGTGTAACACCCCCCACCCTAAATTACTGAACAATGTCTGCTGAAAGAAAAAAACAAAGTTAACACCAGAAAATACACACTCTTGTCAGAATACGCTGTTCAGGAAACGACTGCTTACAGGCGCGACAATGCGTCAGCCAGATCATTATCCCTGTCACGGATATGTCTGACATCCACCTTGAAGGCCTGCAGCCGCAAACTCCAACTCGTCAAACGTCTATTTGTGTTGCGCATTCTATGCAGGAAAGCAAGAGGATTACGATCCGTATAAACAACCACAGGAGCACTAGATGAGCCGACGTCAACCTCAGAATGTTCTAGAGTCACGGCAGGCGCCAATGCTTTCTACTCAAAGGTTGAGTACCATTTCTGATGGCAATCGAGTTAAAAAAAAAAAAGAAAGATTGGATGCTGTAGAAGGACAGCGCCCCACACCGGTGTTGCTTGCATCCACAGCTAACTTAAACAGCTGATCAAACCGGGGTGGCGCAAGAACAGGTGCGTTTAACAGGAGGCTTTTGTAAAAAAATTCTCCGCCGTATATTGAAGAAAGTCACCAGACCTGACAAACGGAGAGATTTCCTTCACCCACTCAGTCAACGGCACTTGCCAGTATCTTTTCAGTAAGTCTAACTTTGTAACAAATCTGGCTCCCCCAACACAATCCGCACAATCCTCCATCCGTGAAAGAGGATAACAGTCGGGTTTTGTTACCCTGTGCGCTTTTTCAAAAGTCTGTACAGAAGCGATCTTCACCATTAACTTTATCAGCAAGCAAACATGGGGAGCTCCACGCACTACAACTGGGCTCAGCAATATCATGCTGTACCACATACTCCACCTGCTCCTTAAGACGCCAACGTTTGTCTGGATTTACTCGATACGGATGCCGTTTAATGGGCTGTGAGTCACCCACATCAATACCGTGCTTCAACAAGTGTGTCTGAGAGGGACCATCAGCAAACAGTGTTTTGTCGGACTCAATTAACTCAACCAAGTCTGAGCGCTGTGGCTTGAGCGGGAAGATTTTGCGAGATCTCAGAGTTTGACAACTTTCCTTGGGTCAAGGCCACAGACAAAACCCTGTCACTCACTTCAGAACCGGACAGCGCCGCCGAGACTTCACCTGCTACAAGACTAACATGCAGTGCAGCGAGTTCAGCACTGGACAGCGTCACAGAGGTCAGAGCAGCTTCACCTGCCTCATAACTGGACTTCATATCCAGCCACACATGTTTCCTATCACAGTATGGTTTTAATATTAATATGACAGAGACAAGTTGTATGCTGACGATCGGGAGTGACTACAAGATAGTCTATCACCAATCCTTTCCTAGACCAAATAAGGCCCACTATAGCGAGCCTGCAAGCTAGACCCAGGAATCGGCAACAACACTAAAACCTTGTCACCAGGCAGGAATTCTCTGCTTTTAGCATGCTTATCAAACCATCCCGTCATTCTGGCCTGCGCTGCCTCAAGATTTTTCCTGGTTATCTCACAAGCACGGCATAGTTTGAACCTGAAGCTGCTCACATAGTCCAGCAAGTCTTGCTCCGTCCCTTCACACAACCACTTTTCCCTCAAAAGCTTCAAGGGACCACGTACAGTATATACCAAATACCAACTCTGACTGACTAAACCCCACAGATTCCTGGACAACCTCCCAACATTTGCATATGAACCCCCTCATCCCAGTCCTTTTCAAACTCCAGGCAATAAGTACGTAACATAGTTTTTAACTTTAAGTCTGGTGAAAGTGCCTAAGCATGCACTGACTCTCAGGGTTGGATGCAATGGAATGGCAGTGTCTACTTTTGGCAAGCCAAAGAATGAGAAGAACTGCATCAGAGCCTTTACAACAACGGGGGTTGTGATCTTACGCAAAGGAAATCGAGCGGATGCACACATCACCGTCAACAAAAACGTATTACCAGCTTTTGTACGAGGAAGTGGACCCACGCAGTCAACCAAAACACGTTCAAATGGATCACACACTACTGGAATTGGATACAGTGGAGCAGGAGGAATGGTCTGGTTTGGGTTCCCAGCTACCTGACATGTATGACAAGACTTAGTCAATAGCGTGCAACATCCCTCTTCAACCCAGGCCAAAAGAAATGCAGCAAAATGCGATGGTACGTTTTCTTGATACCCAAGTGACCGGCAAGATGATGTTCCAGATTCAAGATTTCTGTTCGATATGGACATGGAATTACAATCTGGGTCACAACACTCAACAGCGTCCACTTACACATGAGCAAACTGTCCCTCACAAAATAACCCGTTGACAAAGATTCAACTTTATCTCTAGCTACCGCAGCTTCAAATAAAGGAGACAAAATAGCATCATTTCTTTGCCCAGCAATTAATTGTTCACAAGACAAATGTTCAACCTCAGAACGTTTTTATCCTCCTGTCATTACTCTCAGCAGCGTCTGGAGAAAACGAGCGACCATCACCAGGATCACAAAGAAAACTGTCACTCAAATCAATTTCTTCCTTGTCCTGATCATACATAGATCGAGTAACAGCACAAGCTGCAAAAACCTGGAGAAACGTCTGAGCGAGCTCATCTGTAGACTGCCTAATGGGGATCGGCATCACTTCGGGCGTAACCAGCACCTTTCCCCCAACCAAATCATTCCCAGCGACCCCCTTAATCGGGAAACCAGGACACACCCCCACAGCCACTTCACCTGACACAAGGTCCGACTCAACGAAGACTTTATACACAGGCACGCCTGTGTCTTCCATGCCAAAACCTAACCCTGGAACATCAGAACCCACAGCAGACTCATTACTGAACGGCAAAACTCCCTCCAGAATGAAAGACTGGGAGGCAGCAGTGTCCCGCAGCATCTTCACATGGACCTTCAGACTGTTACCAGGCAACGGGACAACACCATCCGTAACGAACCGAGCAAAGTCTACCAGATCACTGGACATTTCTTCAGACATCACAGGTTCGTCTAAGTTTTTATCAGGTTTGTTTATTAACGCTACTGGCTTTGCATTTCGCTTTTTCAACACAGGGCAGCTTGTCACAGTATGCCCCTTTTTCTTACAGTGGAAGCACATTACATTGTCCTTTTCCTTCAAATCCTCATCAGCCTTAACTTCAAGCTCTAAGGGACCAGGACTTCTGCCTCCCTCAGGCACCCCAGTCAAACCTCTAGCACTATCCTTCCCATTACCATTTAGGCTCCCAATGACAGTTTTTAAAGTCCTCCATTAATACCAACCGTTTAATATGCGCAAAATCTCCAACCTCATTGGACGTACACCAGCGATCAAAAAGAGCCTCCTTCTCGTAAGCGAATTCAACATAAATCTGACTTGACCACTCGGGAGTTTTGGAGTAAAATACCTTTACCCACCAATGCAACATATAACTCTGCCTTAATAGTTTGTTTCTTAGTTTGCTTCAAAACAACTACCTCATAGTGGTCAGCAATTAACAGCAGATTATCCCTAGTACACCGGTGAAACCCCTCCAGGGAAGGAGATTCAACAAACTCCAATTTAAACTCCATCTTCAGGAGATCCCACAAAATTTAGCCTCAGCACAAACGCTACTGCACTAAACGGCCTCAACGCAACTGCAAACTCCTGACAAATTACTGCAGCCCAAATTACAGCAACAAGCACTACCACCATAAAGCCAACAAAACTGCGTCCACAAAGTTACGCAAAAGGCAACGCACAGTACAACTGGCTACAAACTAAAAACAAACCAATTACCAAAAACATCCAGATTAACACAAGCCCACTGCCACTAAGCCACCAAATCTCCATGTCAAAAAAACACATTGAAAGCTCAGTCAGTTTGGACAAGCCCCCAAATTTTGTTACGACCCCCAGAAAGGCTCTTAGATAGATAGATAGATAGATAGATAGATAGATACTTTATTCATCCCCTTGGGGAAATTCAGTTCCTCTTTACAAAAGAGGTCCAACAACCAAAAGAGTCAAGTAGTTGCAGAAAAAACATTACATTTATTAATAAACAATAAAAATTACCATAAAGCAACACCAACAACAAATAACAGAAGGCTGATGGGCCGGGCCAAAAGCCGCAAAAACAGAACTACCGGACCCATCAAAAAAAACAAAGAACCAACAAAAGCAGAAATCTAAATTTATTCGGTCACAAACACAAACTGCTGCTGCCGAGGCCGGAATGTGGAAAGAGACTGAGCCAAGGTTCCTGCCCCTCTTTATTGGTTTTCCCTCAATCAGACCGGACCAGATACACCTGAGGGAAGAACACAAGACATCAGCTGAATCCAAATGTCTGGACTTCACCGCTCTTGCAGACTCGCAAACTTTGCGGGCACGTTCCCGGGAAGTCTGCAGGCTGAGGGCTGTCCAAACCTACAATTCATGCAGTCCACAAGGGGCCTCAAGCAGACTTTCTGCACACTTCTAGAGAGTCCGCTTGGGGTGCAGACTTCACTCATTTAATTACCCACAATTCATTGCAATACGGATGTGATTTTGTCGTTTTTTCAAATGCAGACTAAAATTGCCGCAGTCTCGCGCCCTTGCAGACTTGACATGATGACGGTGAACACGTCACAGTACGTACGACTGACGTCCGCGAGGGCTCAGTCCGCAAGTCCAGAGGGTGGACATTTGGGTTCAGCCATCACGAGAATCAAAACCATATGCACCAGCAGGGGGAGCATGTAACATCACAAATTCCATTCCTCATTCAACAAAGGGTCATATTAAGTTTAACAGCTCCTGCTCCTAGCAGGGTTTGTCTGATTTGGCTAGTTTAGGCTAATGTTAGGGTTTTACACACTAACAAGTGTCTCAACAGTAGTCCCCACCTCCAACAGTCTGCATTAATGTGTAATGCATGTGATGCTGTTATGTTAATGCATGGCAAGCCAACCAGGGTTTGGATCTAACGGGCAGAGAGAGTAATATCCTGATCAGCCTGTGTGGGCATTTTAGAAGAAATACAGAAAATCACAGTCACATTTAAATTACATCTGGACCCACAAGGATTTGCATAATTATGCAGACCTCTTCAACAGGTTATAAAGGTTGCAATAAGGCCATTTAAAGAATTTATCAAATTCTGCATAATTCTTTGTGAATACCTCAAAGTTTATATGGCCAAGTTCATTCCAGACTGTGACTCTGCTGTTACCTAGTTACATTAATTGGAATATTTGTTGTCGTAGTTGGCATTATGCAGCCATTTTTCTCTCCTGGTATGGCAGTGGAAAAGTGAATTACATAATCATCATTATGAGGACAGGACCGAAACTTTTAGTTTTTTAGTTATAAATTAAATTAAAACATGTTTCTTAGACAATTCAGCACATTGTATTGCTATACAGACATCTTGTTTAAATCCTCATAGATACATACAGTGAGGTTAAGAGAGATGCACTATCCTGCTTAGAGGAAAACTAATGGCAAGTTAACATGCTTTTAGAGGTACTATATACAATATGTTGAACATTAATATAGCAGCAAACAACTATTTGCTGAAATAAAGATATAGTGGAGTAATGGCGTCCTGAGCAGAGAATGAAGTCACACTCCCTCTGTGTGTTGTAATCCAAGCTTCTCTGTTGTTTGTTTTGGTAGCCGGCCCGACCGTGCGTACATGTTAGTGCGTGTTAGTGCGTGTTAGTGCATTAGTGTTAGTGTGACGGACGCGCAGGTTGCGCCCATTTGTTTTGGTCTGACATGCTCGTGCTCCAGTGTGCCATCTAGTGGCTGAATATCGTATGTAGCTCATTTAATTATTGGTCCATTTGAAGAAAAAAAAGTCAGTACGTTTAAAAATTATGATTTGCAATTTGAATAATTCAGGACGACAAGTAAAACTTGCTCATTAATGGTACAGTAGCAGTGTAAATATCAAACACAGGTTAGGAGCTACAGAAATTCCCAGCCAATTTAGGTCATTGTAACCTCAATTCCTTTCAACAGTTAATACACATGCAAGTTTGAAAAATGACTCTTTTGGTTGGACAAATCCTGTACCAAAATAATTATGACTCCCTGGACTACCATAGCTACTTCTGCAGTTATGTCTGTATTCTGTATTTTTTTAAGTCAGTAATACAGAGCATGACGTAATGTAGAAACTCGACGCTGGCAGTTGAACCATGATAGGCGATGATGCGAAATACCTACCGTATACATAGAGTATGTAGTCATCGTAGGCCTCGCCCACAGCATTGGAAGCCACGCAGCGATAAGTGCCGTTGTAGGACTTGTTGAGGTTCTCGATGTAGAGATCAGAGCCAGTGACCACAGCGTGAGCAGGTACATCCTCGTCCACTCTCAGCCAATTGATCTGATGGGGACTGGAGAGCACAAATACCACGCGCATCCTTCAGACGCTGTCTATCCACAGCAGAAACTGAACTAAAGGTCAGAGCTGAGATCATTTGAGGAGGGCCATTGGCATGCTCTGTCTAATGGTGTATTTCATAAACAACACACAAGCAACTGCTAACATTTAAATGCTACCATGAAAAGGAAAGGTTAAGGGAGCGCTCCAACTGGCAGGAAAGGGATAAAGAACGGCTGAAACTGTCATATATACGGCAATCTGTGTTTTTAAGGTTAAAATGTATGTTTCAGGGTAAAAGCCTGTGTTTTAGCCTGTGTGAATACTCACTGTGGTTTTCCTTCCGCAATACATGTCAAATCGAGATTGTCTCCCTCTCTGGTCAAGCCTTCAGGATACGTCACCACAATCTTCACTTCTGGTTTATCTAAAAATAAAGGGATATGTTTTAACATTGCAGCGTTTGCTTGTTCGCACCTCCTGAAAAAGTCAAATCAAATGATCTGAAGTTTTTTTTTGGGACGCTTTGATTCGAGCCCTATTCCTTATTTGTGTGAAGTGTTCAGTGAAACAGGCCTTATGAAACAAAGTGCAAAAGTAACACAGTCAACGCATACAGCAGAAAATGATTATGCTATATGTTCAGCAGATATCTAGTCACTCTACCTACAGAAAAATAGTCTCTTTCTTCTTATCAATGCTAGCCAAGCTAGCCAAGACTACCAAAATGCCAAGCAGCTCAAGTTATGCTTTCCCTGTTTTTTGTGTGTTTCTTTTACTTTGAAAGGTCAGACAAAACAGTTGTCTATCTGAAAATATTAATATTCTACACAGACTACAAAAGGGTACCTTAACCTTTCTTTGCTGTTAAACACATTGTTCGGCAGTCTGAACTACGTCGTCAATCAATGCGCCATTTAAGGAACGCCAAATCTCATTTGACACCTGAGCAAACGTTCCTTTTCTCTTGTGGCGACTGTATCCCAAGGGCCATAGCGCACGAGATCTGTCGTGATATTTTACATTCCCAAGGGGCCGTGGCTAGTATTTGTATGCAGTGCAAAGCATAAAGCTATGAGCAAATGATCCGAAATACACTTAGTCTACCTAGTCTAGATCTAGGCTAGACAGGCTACCCTTTTGAGGTACTCACATAGCACTTCCAAGTGTCTCTGCGCCTGGAGATCCTTTACAGCTGGGTGCTCGATGATACAGTCCACTGGCATCCCGTCATCCTCTTTGGTGACAGGAAATTTTACCCGGCTGGTGACAGTGAACATCTTGTCATAGTTCTCCTCTATGGTCATTTCACCTACAATCCAATCAAGAAGATAAAAACAAGTTGAATATTAAAACAACTTTCAAACAAACTCCAAATCCCACAGCGGCACGACCTGCGATGACCAGCAATGAGCAAAGGCTTAGAGTTCTTAGGAGAACATAACTTGTCAAAGTGGCGCCGCTTTCCAATCGCATTAACATCCCAGTCTTGGATTAATTGATGCGATGTTGGAAGTAGATTTAAGTGGAATCAAATTTCTGGTCTCTGGCCTTCAATTCTGATGAGACTGGCAAAGAGTGGTGGTGGTGTAAGCTTGATAATGAATGCCTCCGCAGCCTGAGGGTTGAGCATTGTTGGGGCTAACCCTGCAGTAATCTGCTGCCCACTAGGCCCTTGGCTGTCAGAGGGGCATTCATTTAGAGAGCATTACAATGCCACAGGGGCATCGCATTAGCCGCAGTGCTGAGTGTGATGGTTTACTCGCACTTAATGAAGTGAGGAAATAATTACAGCCCCTCTCTGACCCGCAGCACACTTCCATTTCAGCCCTGTCACAAGGGAGCCAGGCCGGACTCGGGCAGGGCAGAACACTGCTGTTCCACAGACGACGATCACCATCACACACGTGTGGCTTCTTGATGGTTATTAACCCAAGGAAACACACACCCTCTTACCCAAGACCCACCTACACAGAATTCAAAATGCTGGGGATTGTTAAGTGGTCAATGCTCATGAGAGCATTAAATTTGACTGGTTTGCCAGCTGGTGCTGTGAAGAATAGGCTATTTGCTGCAGTGTATGCAAATAGTCATTTCACTCCTACTGTAAGGAAAAAAAAAAAAGAAAAGCTTGATAATCCTTAGGAGATAATGGTTTACAGAGGCTAAATTTAGCACAATCCGTTCTGACACAAAAACTCAAACTGTCGTGTGTGCGACAAGTAGATAAAAAAAAAAAGTATTTAAAATAGGTGGCTCTTAATTATAAGCAGTTAGTTAATCCAACATGCAGCCGTCCAGTCAGTACATTATTATTATATTATAATTGCTATGTAATGACCGCTAACGTTATGTGTAACGAACACATTTACTTTTATTGCATTAGTGTGTTTATATTTGTAGCGTATATGATGTTAACTTGAGTCCACATTCACATTTAACCCTATTTCATTTTTAAATGCATGGAATGTATTAATGTTAGAACGTAGTGAATTAGATGCTTTTTTAAATCTTAACTAGAGTATGATGGATGGTAATACCCCTATCATATAGATAGATAGATATCTAGAGAGAGAGAGAGAGATAGATAGATATCTAGAGAGAGAGAGATAGATAGATATCTAGAGAGAGAGAGATAGATAGATAGATATCTAGAGAGAGAGAGAAGATAGATATAGAGAAGAAGATAGATATCTAGAGAGAGAGATAGAGAGATAGATAGATATCTAGAGAGAGAGAGAGATAGATAGATATCTAGAGAGAGAGAGATAGATAGATATCTAGAGAGAGATAGATAGATAGATAGATAGATAGATAGATAGATAGCGAGAGATAGATAGAGAGATAGATAGATAGATAATTATAAAAATAGATAATTAATTACAGCTGTCATTTACGCTAACAAAGATTGCAGCAACCTTGTGGGCTTTTTCCAGTCCAAAACCAATAAGTCCTGTTCTCGCCAGCATGATTGTTGGTTCCACTACCTACTGG
>OMKK01066018.1:8277-23294 GCA_900302305.1 Polymixia japonica
CTAAGGAGAGCTGAAATATTCATAATCTTCCCCAAGACAAAAAGAAAAAGACTGAAAACCTATGGCTTTGTTTTTTCATCTGATCCTTTATTCCTGTATCTGTACCATGAGATCCTCAGTCTGACGTTCTCCTGAACACAAGGTTTGTTCTGAACACAAGGTTTGTTCTGAAGAGAAGGTTTGTTCTGAACACAAGGTTTGTTCTGAAGAGAAGGTTTGTTCTGAACACAAGGTTTGTTCTGAAGAGAAGGTTTGTTCTGAAGAGAAGGTTTGTTCTGAAGAGAAGGTTTGTTCTGAACACAAGGTTTGTTCTGAAGAGAAGGTTTGTTCTGAAGAGAAGGTTTGTTCTGAACACAAGGTTTGTTCTGAACACAAGGTTTGTTCTGAATAGAAGGTTTGTTGATTTGGTTTGTTGGTGATCGTTTACGTTTTACTACTTCAAAACAGTTACAATGTTGAAATCTTTAACTGGCCAATTAAAGCATTTAAAAATTAGTACTCACATTAATTTATAGACTCTAGAAGAAAATAATACATATTAAGGTAAAAACGATACTTGGCTTAAAAAAGACGGATCAAGCTTCAACAATTTCTGAGAAATGTAAATTAAAACAGCATTTATAAATGATATTCACTGGTTATCGATTTTTGGTAGGAAATGTCTGGATTTGGCCACACTTCGCACACATTGATGGATTGGAAAATAACTTTTTCGATATCTGATCCGATGTTTAAGGTGATTAAGGTGATTAAGGTGATTAAGGTGTTTAAGGTGATTAAGGTGTTTAAGGTGTTTAATATGAGTCAGATATCGATGCTGAGTATCATTATCGTAGGACTAAGAATAAATAAACCTATTTACCATAAATTAACTACAATCCTTAAATTAATAATCATTTTGTGAATGATTATACATTTGACATTTATAATAAATAAACATGCATTTATACATCAATGAATGAGTCATTTATTATTAGATACACTGAACAAATTGAATGTCATGACCAATTACTTTTTTTATATTTCCAGAAGATTATTGACTATATATTTATATATATGTATATTTCCTGCTGAATATATTTGTTTAAATTCTTTTCACGATCAGCAGCTTTAGTGCTTGTACAATATTTCCTCAGTGTTTCCAAGTGCTGAACATTTCGGAGACAGACTAAGCGTAGAAGTTAAGCCGTGGATGTTTACTCACATGTCCGTGGTTAATGAAACCATGCTTGCTGGCAACTTGGTCAGCTTCCTCCTGACCCGTAGGGATGTGGACAGCCCATGTGTTGGTGTAGACCTTCTGACCCAGTGCTGTTGTCAGCCCAGAAACCAGCAAGACCAACAGAGGCCCCAGTAACACCTCCACCAGCCTGAGCCTGGGGCCTGTGGTGGGAGATGGAGGGCCCAAAGCCATGGGATCTCCTAGCGCAGCGCAGTCCCTGAGCACAGCGTCTCTCTGGCAGGCCGGGGTTGTTCACGGTACATTCAGGGCCACAGAGAGACACAAAAGGGGACAGTCACAGCACACAGGTGGCCTGAAGAGAACGAGAAGAGACAAGGAGAGCATTAGAGCAAGAAATAAATGGAAAAAAGGTGACAGATCTGCAGCAGAGTTCAGCACACTATCAGAGAAGCAATTCCTCAAAGCCTGAGAGTCTCTACTTCGCAGGTGTCTGTCAACAAAGACTCAGTTCCCACAACCCGACGAGACCATAAAACCCGTATCACAAAGGGAGAGACAGATATCACAGAGGTGTCGAAACTGACAAACAATCCAGGTGAAACCCAACATAGAACAATTCGGCCACTTCTGCCATTTTGTCTTTGCTTTTGTTGACTTTGTAACTTCTGTTAAACAACAGCATACTGTATGTACCGTGGATTTATTTCGACGGGTCTTGGGCCGTAAAAAACACACACAATACGAGAGGTAACGTAGAACACAACTTTTTCAACGTGGGTTTTTCCTGCATAGAGAATTCTCTGCTAGCGCCAAATTGAAAAAATGATGAACTGAGACTTACTCACGCTGGACTGTTAATGGCTTGGGTAGTCGCCTTGTCACTTTTATTCATTTCTGAAAATATTCAATTTCATGTGGATATTTTTCCCTGGGAAACCAAGTGCCAGAATAAATACCGTACAACCATCAGACAAATTAATTTGCGATTCTAAGGGCTATTATACATTAGAACATGACGTGTTACATTATGTTACATTATTATAATCCACTCGTTGAACCGCTTGCACGTTTATTATATTTTGTGCATAAAGACAGGATAGCTACCAGTATCTAAAAAGTTTATATTTATTACTGTAGAAATGTATTTAACCTCTAAATGGTCAAAATGCGCCTAACAGCATCCTGCCACAAAGCCAACAGCTCGCTCCATCCTCGCTGGCCAACAGCCTGATCCAGGCCAGGCTGATCCAGGCCATGTTTTACAGTAGCTAATCCTTATGGAAGTCACAACCGATGCTCCAATCCAGTCCTCCTGTCCAGCTCCCTCATTTAGAAAAACTAAATCCCTCCACATGCAGAACTGACATTCATTCACAGCTGTCATCTTCAGTTGTTACACAGACACAGGCCAATTGTTTCAGTAATGTTATTATTATTACATAGTCCAACCATTTTGTGCCATAAATTAAATAAACAGGCAATAACTCCTTATTAGATGCCTAAGCCTTCATGGCACGCAAGAACATTATTTTTGACAGTTGACCTGTAAAAGGAATTAACTGGCTAACTGAACTGAATAAGACAACGAACACAGGTTTTTGTCTCATTGAGCACAGTGATAACAACACAGGAAGAGCTGAGAACAAACCTGGGGACGAATAAATAACATCTTTGACATACAAAACCTTTAGCCAAGCTCTGGTCATCATTCAACATTATTATGTCTGATGCCGAGATCCAGCAGAACATTCATAAATTCATAGATAATAACCCTTTTAAATGTGTTTCAGATGGTGGTTACATAGTCATCCTGCCATTTCACCTAGTTTGTTGTGAACAGCAAGATCAGTTAATATAATTCAATAGTTAAATTATAATATTTTCTGGATTAATGGACACCTCTCTAAGGAACACTGCAGTCATTTCTACTGGGACAGACTGGGAGTACAGACTGGGAACCATCAGACACCTCACGATACAATACTGTCACAATAGTATCGCGATATGTGGAGTTCTGCGATACATTGAGATATATCAGGATTTTTAAGTTAAAACATAGCATCTCATAATGCAGAGTTAGTTAAGTCTTTATTTGTTGGAGTGCTGAATATTTATGATTGAGATTAAATCTCATACAAATGACCTGTTACTATATGAAATACTTTACATGCTGTGAACACGCTGGTTAGTGTTAAGTCACTTTGGGCAAACGTACAGCTCTGCATAGGAGTTTAAACACGGACATGGGGTAGGATTGAGTGTTCACGTCAAGCAGAATAGATAATGACCACATTTTCATTTTTGGCTGAACTATCCCTTTTACCTTGAAGAGAAACCATGTTGTGGAGACAAGTTGTCCTTACAGATGAAGGCAGTGAGAGATTTAGGTTCACGTTTTGGCTCACTGGGAGTTAACAGGTGGCTTTGTTTGATAAACAGAATCCATACTGGCTTCATTTGGAGATGCAATAGCGGCTTTTGTGTTTTTTAGAGTTTTGTCATATTGACCTACTTTGGATTCTGTTTTTCCAAACAAAGCCACGTCCTGAATCCCAGTGGCCCAAACAATAACCGAGCATTCGTAGGCCTGTCAGTATAATTACGTTATTGACGTATCGTATGATATATGGACATGACGTTGATCATTTTTGCTGACCTCAATATTGCCCATTGTGTTTACATGCGTGTTTGTTTACATAAGAATGTCACCAACATTTTAGACAACATGATGCCAGAATAAACAAATAAAATTTATTTGTTTTATTTATTTAGGATATTTTAATATTTTTTTCACATTCCAATTCCAATGTCTGAATATTCTTAAGAATTAAAAGTTAATTACTTTTTGAAAGGGCGTACTTGCATTATTATGCTATTATATTATCATTATATCAGTGGCATAAAATTGTCTTAAAATAACAATAATATCACTTATCACAATTATTTCTGGGACAATATATCGTCCAACAAAAGCAGTTATTGTGACTCTGGCTCATTTCTTCACAACTGCATTATTTTAGTCAAGCTTTTTAGTTCCTTCAATTCAGTAAAAGCCAAAGTTAGTCTACACTTTCAATTTGAAACCTGACGGCACATCTCTCCTCGACTGCCTTAACTCCAACCTTAACTCCACCTTAACTCCACCTTAACTCCACCTTAACTCCTCCTTAACTCCAGCCTTAACTCCTCCTTAACTCCAACCTTAACTCCAACCTTAACTCCACCTTAACTCCTCCTTAACTCCACCTTAACTCCTCCTTAACTCCACCTTAACTCCTCCTTAACTCCTCCTTAACTCCAACCTTAACTCCACCTTAACTCCTCCTTAACTCCAACCTTAACTCCACCTTAACTCCTCCTTAACTCCAACCTTAACTCCACCTTAACTCCAACCTTAACTCCAACCTTAACTCCACCTTAACTCCACCTTAACTCCAACCTTAACTCCAACCTTAACTCCAACCTTAACTCCACCTTAACTCCAACCTTAACTCCACCTTAACTCCAACCTTAACTCCAACCTTAACTCCACCTTAACTCCACCTTAACTCCACCTTAACTCCAACCTTAACTCCACCTTAACTCCAACCTTAACTCCACCTTAACTCCTTAAAGCCTGGCTTTAACTAGCAGACACCAGCGCTCACAGTACACACACCACCTGACCTCATCATCTCTCAAGCAGCTCGCTTTAACATCGATGTAAAACCACACGCCATGGAATAATAAAAGTAGAACTATTTTACTGCCAGCAAAAGGCAAAGGAGAAGTCAACTGTCTTACTAAAAGACGTATTAACACCCTAAATGATACCATATGACTGTAATCAGAGAGGTTATAACAGGCTGAAGACGTCAGACTTAAAGGAAGCCAAGCATCATTAAATCTAAAACATATCGACACCAGTCTTATTACAGAATTCATTAAAAGTTTGAAAAGCAGTAGGTCTTCACCTCATCAGGAGGTCAACATCTTACAGACATACAAATTAACTCTAAAATGCATTTAGCCTATTTCACCTGTCACTAGTAATTATTGCGAGCTATGTCAAGCTGTCGCGCTGCACATGGAATCAATATCCTTCGTTAGGAGTCCTTAGCGCTCCAACATGATTAACCAGGGACCATCTTCACAAAGTGACAGGAGGCCTGTGGGCAGCTTGATTCAATGACATAATGTTGAGTAAATTAAATTAATTATTGTGCTTTTGATAAGCAACACACTAAAAATTACAATTACTTCAAGAAAACACTGCATTCATGTTCCTCTGAGTCACCCATGTACTGCTGAGTTCTGCTGAACTACTGAGGGCATGTTGACATTGTTTTGGTATAAAACTTCACTGGATCGATAGAAGAACAGGTTTGACTTCTCTATAATGGAGGAAAACCTGATTCCTGTTGTGAGATTTACTTGGATTATATACTTTATCTGAACACACGTGACACACAAATGCATTCGTATGGCAGGCCATTAGCGCCAGACTGATTATGAAATCTGAATGTTAATTACCTCATAAATGTAAGCAATTAAGGATTACAGATTCTATGTAGAATATATTCATTTTTCATGCATTTAAATGTTTTTAATTTTAAAGAGACACTAGGTTTTATTATGGGCTATATGCCCTTTGGGAGACTATTATCCATCTGCATGTGATGACATTTCTATGAAAATCACACGACGGTTGCCTGGTGTTCCGTATGGAGAACCTGATGTTCTGTCTGTTCTGCCTGGTGTTCCGTATGGAGAACCTGATGTTCTGTCTGTTCTGCCTGGTGTTCCGTGTGGAGAACCTGATGTTCTGTCTGTTCTGCCTGGTGTTCCGTGTGGAGAACCTGATGTTCTGTCTGTTCTGCCTGGTGTTCCGTGTGGAGAACCTGATGTTCTGTCTGTTCTGCCTGGTGTTCCGTGTGGAGAACCTGATGTTCTGTCTGTTCTGCCTGGTGTTCCGTGTGGAGAACCTGATGTTCTGTCTGTTCTGCCTGGTGTTCCGTGTGGAGAACCTGATGTTCTGTCTGGTGTTCCGTGTGGAGAACCTGATGTTCTGTCTGTTCTGCCTGGTGTTCCGTGTGGAGAACCTGATGTTCTGTCTGTTCTGTCTGGTGTTCCGTGTGGAGAACCTGATGTTCTGTCTGTTCTGCCTGGTGTTCCGTGTGGAGAACCTGATGTTCTGTCCCTGTTCTCACAGGGAATAGATGTTGGAGACTACTAAGGTCCATATGCCTTACTATGTGTAAATGCCCTAATCCATAATCTTCAGGCTGGTAACTATCCAGCATCATAGTAAGACTGCAATGGATCACAATTATTACATAACCTCTATCACAACCTTCATTGTCTTTTTTTTTTAACTGCTAGTACAGCAACATCTGATAAGCCTATATAGGCCAAAACAAGATCATCTAAAAATAAAGAGAAACTTCACACTGAAACACACTTAGTTATGATTGATGACAGTAACCCAAGATTTAGACCATCACATGATGATCGCTCTCTTAACTGTTTCATTAGTATTTTTCATTCACACAGAATGTATTATTATTATTATTATTATTATTATTATTATTATCATCATCTGTGTTTGTTTAATGTCATGTTATGTACTGAGCTGTTGTACGTGAAACTGTTGCAAAGGTAATTTAAAGTTCTGTACATCTAACTGCATCATGGCAAAACAATTACTTTAAACATTCTGTCTGGGATTAATGAATAATCTACGCTATATGTTTGAAATAAAGTATGCATGCCTGTAATATTTATTTTATTTTTATTTAGCCTTTATTTAACCAGGTTTGTCCCATTGAGACCAAACATCTCTTTTATATGAATGAATGTTCATGGTTCTGGTCCAGATTCTGTCCTCTAGCAGATATAAGTCAATTAGATATTGATTCCAATTATTAATAGGCTGCATAGGTTTTTATTCAGATAATTTGGAAGAAAGTTCAAGTAAAAACTATTAACACATAATAGTCTAAATGCCTGAACTTTGGTCAAAAATCTATCCAAACAACATTAACAACAAAGTTATCTTGTTTGCTGAGCGTCTTGGATTAAAATACATTTGGAAGGCTCAGATATACCTAAAAAAAAGCCTTGAAATAATATGAAACTTTCGCTGTGGGCTGAATAGCCTTTATTGGGCAGCAGTCAGGAAGATGAATGTATATGAAACGTTGACACGTGTATCTGAGCTGTTCCACTGCTTTTTGTTTTTAAAAGGTCAAAGTCTATATTGTCATCATTGTCTCTTGCAACTAAAAAACATTTTACATTATAAACTTCATTTGTAGTTTAGAGGTTTAACTGTCACTTAGTGTGTTCTGTGAAGCAACATGGCTATTAGGCTATAAACTCCAATTAAAGCATTTAATACTCCACCCATACACTTTCATAATGCTTTCTATTGTACAACTATTTAAAATTATATTTTATCTTCCTTTGTACTTTACTACATTATTCAATGCAACTTTGTAATTTTTTACTTTTTCAACTTTTTACTAAGGTCATACCGAGTACTTATATGCTATTTTATGTGCTTTATCTTTTATAGATTATTTTACAAGTTTAGTATACTAGAATACAATGCAGGCCACTTTGGTTTATTTGTTTGTCCATAATGTACAGCAGCTCAGATGTCGCAGAGACAAACAGGTAAAGAGCCTTGTAAGCAGAAATGACTCAACCCAGATGAAGCAGGCAAATATCTATGCAAAATCATGACTGTCAAACTGAATATCCAACTTACTTACGTAACTAGAAGGGGTTAGAATTGTCAGAAAATTTACTAAAACTGTTTTTACAAGATAATATTTATATTACCCCACTCCTTGCTTCATTAAAAGCCTAAATAAAATGAAGTATATGTAAATCAAAAGCAGACTGAACAGCGAGTATGTTGAGAACTAATAGACTATCCATCAAATAGACCAACTCACACATTTACATTGTGAATGATACACATTATCATGACCGACAGGACTACAGTATTTATCAGGCGTGGATTAACAAATCAAACAAATCCACATAAAATCTACATATTACTGAGATCACCAGAATTTACTTACTGACTTCTGAGACCCTCAAACTTGTGTGTAATCAGCAGTAAACATCAACAACTATGTTACTGTAACAACAAGCCTGGTAGTTGATCTGTTACATGACCGAGGTCCAGTTCAGGAACAAGTCAAAGTTCGCAGGTTAAAACAGGCCTGACTCACTGATCTGCTTGTTTATCTGAACTTACTTCAACACGTTAAACAGAACAGACACTAGTTTACAGTCTCAAGACTCACCGCAGTCAAGACCGTGACAACAACACCGACCCGGACTGGACCCGGACTAGACCCGTACTGGACTCGGACTGGACCCGGACTAGACCCGTACTGGACTCGGACTGGACCCGGACTAGACCCGTACTGGACTCGGACTGGACCCGGACTTCCCGTCGATCTGACGGATCCTTTACTGACAATATGTGTGAAACTGTATCTAATCGATCTGTTCTGATCAGTAACTTGATACAATGTAACAACCTGCGGTTCCACACGTGTCTGTTCTGCCTCTCAGACGGTTTCTGTTCAGATCCGGATTCCGTCTCATCTACAGACTTACTGCTCGATACAAACACAATCAGACTAAATCCGCTTCTCAGGATCCAGACAGACGCAGCAGAGTCGACGTCACCTCACGTCCAGACGTGACAGCATGGAGGATCAGGAGGATCCTAGTCCCGGAGGATCGTAGTCCCGGTGAATCCAGGG
Source organism: Polymixia japonica (assembly GCA_900302305.1). Lineage (NCBI taxonomy): Eukaryota > Metazoa > Chordata > Actinopteri > Polymixiiformes > Polymixiidae > Polymixia > Polymixia japonica. The sequence continues at coordinate 17,227 of OMKK01066018.1, forward strand.
CCGAGGATCCAGGGATTATCTAACTATCGGAGCCGCGGACCCCAAACAACTCAATCATAGGTAAACTTTCCTCTTTAACTTACCAGCTTCGCTTTACATCGTGTTCGGTCCGGGTTCTGGTGTTTCACAGCGCAGCGCTAAAACCCGCAACGACACAACAACATAAGTGAAAAAAGATAACATGCAATAGTTGATTATAAATAGTCATGATACCCCAGTAGACCGCTGGGTCCGTTCAGCCCCCAGGAAATACGTCACTGCTGTGGAGCAACACCTCCTTACTGACAGTGAAGCAGCGATACTGTAACAGCACCATCTACTGGCGGACAGGCGTCAACGTTCAACACCGCAAACTGTCCCTGTTCTCTCCTGCTTGTCTGCTTGGCAGCTTCTACCAAACTGAGATGTTGACCTTCTTATTGAATGCTGCTTGACGGTCCTTCAACTTTTCCTCTTTCTCCTTCTCTTTCTCTTTTGCTCTCTTTCAAACACAGACACACACAAACAGGCAACATACTATATAGTTAAACTCCTCTTCATTCGTGTGTTTGTGTAGAGTATATATTATATATAGCATTGGTGAGTTGAACTACAATAACAAACCAAAACAAGAAGCACAGTGTTCCTGCTTGTGCAGGCTGAGGGGAGGAGCTACGTATTGATGGACAGGCTGAGGGGAGGAGCTACGTGTTGATGGACAGGCTGAGGGGAGGATCTGTTTGACGGGCCGTCAAAGCAAAACAAAGACCAGAAAGTAGAGTGAAACAGTGCAACCAAAACTGAGAGATAGGGGAAGCTTTCAGGATTTAAAAGGCAATGGGTCAAGCATATGATAAATTATTCTAATTTTTATTTTTACCCCTTACTAATTGATTTATAGATTTAATTTAATTTGAATTTAATAAAACATTGAAAATCCATGTGCACGTCACTGCATGTTAAATAGAATCATGATACAAAAACATGACAATCTATCGAGGAATATATAGGATTGATCTTAGTACTTTAATCAAACATGTTACAAATATATATATTGCTAAGTCTACTTTAAAATTAGGTTTGATAAGCCTAGCTGTAAATTGCAACATATTTGCACATTGTCTCTCTTTTGCACTCTGTATCGCCTTGATCATATTTGTAAATGTGCCATCATTATTTCACATTATTAGACTTCCATTACGTTATATACAGTACTTCAAAGTCTGCATATGCATGATGTATAATTTGCATGGTAAACATACTGTATATTCATGTCAAGTCTGTTTATTTTTAGATCTCTTTAGATCTGTATTTTAGTGTGACAGTAACGCCCAGCACACGGCGAGCCTGAGCCTGAGTCTGAGCCTGAGCCTGATCCGGATCCTGAGCCTGAGCCTGATCCTGAGCCTGAGCCTGATCCTGAGCCTGAGCCTGATCCTGAGCCTGAGTCTGATCCTGAGTCTGAGCCTGAGCCTGATCCTGAGCCTGATCCTGATCCTGAGCCTGATCCTGAGCCTGAGCCTGATCCTGAGCCTGAGCCTGAGCCTGATCCTGAGCCTGACAGCTACCTGGCTGAACTGTCCACACAGACACCTCACTGCTGCTCTGCTAATAGAATGTTTCCTTTCATTTCATTATGAATTTATTTTATATTTCGTTTAGACAGAATGGATACAGGAAGTGTTGAGTTAAGAAAAGATATTTATATTTTTTTCATGTCTGTGACATATTCTAAAGATAGACATTGAGACTATAGTGAAATGTGTCTGCTTCCGTTACCTAAAAAATATATATCTTTGCACGGTTTCCTCAATATTGTGCAGACAATAGTTACAAACCAAATGACTTAAAAGGATGCAAGTATAACAACAAGTGGAACAGTTCAAAATCTTTATTTTAAATACAAATGTGACAATACTATGGGGTCATGGGACAAATAAATACAAATGTGTTTCAGTGTTTTAAAATAGTTGCCATAACATAAGGCAGATAGCCAAAAAGCAAATCGCGAGGCTATCTGTGATCAGGGCTGTTGGAGCCAAGTTCCTTCCTGTGGAAGCAGATGAACAGACCATGTATCACCACCATGTAAATATTGGCCTCAATACATCAAAGTAATATCATTTCCCATTGCTGAAAAAGAACATGTCTGCTCAGCAAACCTTCCCCAGATGAATAAAGTATCATAACTCCTTGTGAAGTCAAGTTTACAACATTCTCATTTTGTCAACCCCCACCTCTCAGTTCAAGCATGGTATCTCCTTCATACTGAGCTAGACCAAGAGCATGCCTCTGTCTGCTGTCCAGTTCTGCCCACTGCTGCTCGGAGACGGCCCAGGCCTGCTGCACAGTCAGCCAGGACAACTGGGAGGCACTGAACACCACCTGGCCAATATACATCCAACACAAACACTAAATAACACAATAACACACAAACTTCATTATAACAAAGAAAATCAAATAGATACTTGTCAATGTTTGTTGTAACTATTCACTGTCCTGTAAGTTTGCACTCTTAACATAATAAGCTCTGTGGTGAAACAGTCTCACCGACATCTTTTTAGGTGGAATCAGGGCGATAGTTTCAGGAGTGATTCCCTCTACTTGCTCTTTCACCAGAGCTGACAGAACCATGTCCTCCAGACCCGCTGGTCAGGGAGAGAGAAAGATAAGTGCATTGACAGTTTAGTCAAATTATTGTGATTGTGTCTCATCTCAAATCCCAGGAAGACTAAGGTGGCAACATTCTACGGTTCAGTTTTATACCACCAGGGTTGTGATGCTCGATCATACCTGCCAGCGTCCCAATTTCAGTGAAGACCTCTGGTCCCCACGCGCTGACCGGACCGAAGGCCTCGGGGCTGGAGAACCGGCCAGTCAACGCCTCCATCTGCTGCTCTGTACAAGGCAGGGTCATCTCCCGTAGAAACAGGGCAGCCACACTGTCATTCAATCCAAAGGGTTTTCAGGTTGTTTATCCCCTTCAGTGTTCAAAATGTTTTCATTTTTTGTTTCTGAGAAATTGGTGCCAGCCTCCACTTTTTGTAATGCTAATGCAGATTATGTGATTTAAAATAATAGTACAGAGCCCCGCATTGGCCATGGAAAAAAATACAAATACAAATAATCAAGGCCAGGATTCACTACGTCTGTGTTTTACATGAAGAATTTCACTAACCTCAAGTTGTAGGGGTTCAGTCTGTTGATCTCTGAGGGATACAGACCACAGATCAGATGGCCGAGTGTCGCCAGATCTACAGCTGCTAGCTGCTCCACTTTCATCTTACGCCTCCTCATCACACCTAGAACTACTGCTCTCATCTGCAGAGACGTGTTAAACACATCCCTGACATGAGACGTGTGCAAAAGTTAAGTGGAGATGCTAATTTTAAGCTTCACCTTCAATACCTCACCTTTTTATGGCTCCAGTCTGTCAGTGTCCCGAGATGTGCCAACACGCCCAGATCAGTGAGGTTGGCGTCTTGCAGCTCTCTCTCACCCATCTCAGTAACCACAGAACCCAGAGCCAGAACCTGTTCTGGTCCCAGTTCTCTGACTGGACTGAAGGCCTGGAAAAAGGGAAGATCCAGATTATACTTCAACCACACATTAGGTTGATATTAACATTATCATCCTTGTATGAAAGGCGCTATATAAATAAAGTTTATTATTATTATGACCGCAAGCCACACACATGATTTATTCATGCAACGTTTTTTAATGTGGAATTCCTAACCAATCTAGCAAAAAAGATATATGACCTTTCAGTTTGGAAAGAGACCTATATACAGTATATATACATATATATATATATATAATACCAACAGCCAACACCAGTGGTTTGCAGGTAGCAGAGAGCTGGGAGGACTGGGAACCACACTGACCTGCCTGAGCTTTACCCACAGTAAACGCCGCTGCTCCGGGCTCAGTGCGTGGTCCTGACCCATCACTCCTATACACTGTTCCAGGTCCTCCAGGGACATACGGTTCAGCTGAACGGTTGTCCAAGCTGAAGGGAACGTCCCTCTGATGTCGGCACAGGCTGGAACTGGCACTACACATGAAACACCATTTAAAGTGTTCAATCATTGATTTACTGTTACTGTTAGATCTGCAAAACACTCATTGAACTTTAAACAGTGAAGAAAAGAAACCTTTTGCCCTTCGTCTCCGCGGTCTGACAATCCCTCTAATAAGGCTGTTGATCTGCTGTGTCTGGCTGTGCTGGTCCACACAGCAGGTCAGACACACACGACCCACATCACTGTCCTCCCAGAGCTTCTGATCTACCAGGACCTGTTCCACTGTGTCTTTATTCAATACTAACTGGAAGAAACACACACATTCCTTCACAGTCACAGTTTATACTCCCATCGTGTTGCGATGTGTCTTAGAACATCAGTTAGATCAAAGTACAATGAACTATTCATAATAATACTATTAACTTCATTTCTACATGATGGTTGTGCTTTCAGTTGCTCACCAGTGGAATGGAGTTGATCTGCTTTGATGAGAGAGAAAACACAAGTCTGCCCAAAAGTTCCACTTCTCCAACTCTCCACTTCGATGGCTCCCTAGCAAACAAACATTATTAACCTTTACATTGTTGTTATCCAGTGTAATGTGTGACATTTTAATGACAAAGCTAACATTTGCCAATACAGACATTACTAAAATTGTCTATTACATACAACATATTATCATAATTAGGTCTAAGAGGAATGTGGTAACTCTTTCAGTCAACCTTCACAGCTTCCTTGAATTAGATTTTTGATATAGTTTGATATCAATAATTACAAACAGGCTAAATTACTTTTTGAAAAGTCTCACAGAAAAAACATATTACAAATAGTTTGTAATATATGTGGTTAGTAAGAAATGTTTAAAAAAAATAAAAGCAAATTGCTATTGACATTGATAACCTGGTGATGTATAATCGCTAGAATGTGAAAATATTTGACTCAAACAAAATATTTCTTTAAACAAAAGAAAATGTTAATATTTAATTACACTTTTTACTAAATTATTTTAGCAAAAATATTCAAATATTTTAATTGAAATATTAATTTTGGCCAAGATTAAGAATGTCTTGATTTGCTCAGTTGTTTCATTTGTCTTTTACATAAAATGAGGGATATCTTATTTTATTTTTTAGGTTTTAGGTTACTTTTTTCAAATAGTTGATATCTCACTTTATCACAAATCTCTCCAGGTTTTCCCCACAAAGGGCAGATAACTGTCCCATGTTGTGCTGTGTGTGTTTACTGACCCTAGGAAGTGTCTCTCAGTAAGCAGGGCAGCAACATCTCTCAGAGCCTCTCTAGGTAGGCAGTATCCTTTCATCTCATCCAGTCGCAGAGCAAGAGCACTTCTGTCCACCAGGGCCAAACTATCCCCATCCAAGAAAGGGAGCAAGGGTCCCAGGAGGTCCAGCGTAGAACCTTCAATCCCGCCCTCGGCCAGGACCTGAGGACTTCCCTACAGCAGACGGCACACAGATACTGAGATGATGACATTGTCATTATTTTACAAAATGATATGACATCACTGTTGCAATAGCAGATACATTTATACATTAAATGCTACAGTTCAGTCAGGATATGTTGTTACACCTCTTGATGTAGAATGAAGCCATATATACTCCACCTGTGTGTATGTCCGGTTGTGTGTTTGTGTGTGTGTGATTACATGTGTACATTTATAGGATTAATAAATGTAGGTTTTGTTGTTTCTGCCTTACTGTTATATAGGTGATAGTCTTGGTGTTGTGTAGTGTAGTAATGTCTTAGTTCAACTAGATAGATAGATAGATAGATAGATAGATAGATAGATAGATAGATAGATAGATAGATAGATAGATAGATAGATAGATAGATAGATAGATAGATAGATAGATAGATAGATAGATAGATAGATAGATAGATAGATAGATAGATAGATAGATAGATAGATAGATAGATAGATACATAGATAGATAGATGATAGATAGATAGATAGATAGATAGATAGATAGATAGATAGATAGATGATAGATAGATAGATAGATAGATAGATAGATAGATAGATAGATAGATAGATAGATGATAGAT